>JNVV01000027.1:82939-123682 GCA_000733355.1 Falciphora oryzae
GCCGAACGGCACGAGAAGAGAAAGAGAGGAGGGACTGATGATGCCGCCAACGGAGGCACCACCCGCATACAGTATTGGCCGTGGTGGTGGCTGGCTAGACAGGAGCGGCATGGTGTGTGCGGTGCGACCCCCCTTGGGGTCAGCGAGAGGGTCTGAGTGGTCCACGGCAGTCGGACAGGGTGGCAGGACGGATCTTCAGGAATTCGAGATCTCCCAACTTTTGTGATGGAGTGGCACGGCATGGGTGGGAGGGAGACACGGCCAGAAAAGCCATCGTGCGTTTTAGGGAGGAGGTCAGGGGTGGCACGGAAGATGGGCCTGCGAAGGGGAGCAAAAGGAAGAGGAGGAGGGAATAAAGGATGGTACACTAAGAAAAAAAGCAACGAGAGGAGAAGCTACTAAGAGACTAAGGGGAATATTACCCAAAGTTTGCCATGTCCCCGACACCAAATTGATTGCGATGGACCAACGGTTCGTATCCTGTCCGCGAAGGGCCAGGCTGAGCAAGGATTCAGGAATGATGGCGCACGGCCAAAAGGGAAGAAAAGAAAGGCTTTGCGAATGACTGCAGGTTGGCATCAGCCCTGCGCCAATCACGCCCACGAAGAAACAATGGATGGCGCCCAGGCAACCAATAGCCGTTGGCAGCGAGCGGTGGCCTCGTCGTTTATCTGCGACCCCACTCCCCCACCCGGACACCGATCGATCTCACAGCCAGCTCGCAGGAGCCGACCGAGCCGACGTTTGGCAGCTTGCGCAAACCAGGGGGAGCTGGTTGGTTGGCTGGGGGTGGGCCCGCCTGGCCTTCCCTCCGGCTGCACTTGCCCCAGATACTGCGGTCTTTGCCGGGGGACCCTTGTGGTCTCGTGACCCCGCCTGCGATTTCCATTTGTGAGATGGCCCGACGCCGATCTTTGATTGGACCCCTGAACACCCGAGTGGGTCGTGTGTCATGGAACGCGCAGGCAACAACGACAGACACGACAGGCTTCAATTCTCTGACCAATTCGTGAGTCCTTCGATCAAGCCACCGGCCAGCCTAGACGGAAACAGCGACGCCTCGGACGCCGCACCCCCAGCGCCCCGAGATTAGACTGGTTGATCTCACGGGCAGGGTGGCAGGGTGTCCTTTCCCAATACCGACCGTATTATAGGATCATGGCGTGCGTGGTTTCCTGCTTTGACGTCACCTTGTTCGTCTTCGGGACCGAACAATGCCTTGTTTCCCCTCCCTCCCAGGGGTCCAAGTTCCGTCCTCCGTTGGTGATTTGGCTTGGCCCGGAGCCTTCACCAACCGGGCTGCAGATTCTATCTTGGCGATATGTTTTCGCTCGCGTCTCCTATCTGCCTTGACGCCTTACCGCACACAGGGCACGCAAACCGGACAACCGCAGCGACCCACGGGGAGCGTCTCTCTGCCCGGCTTTTCGAGAGACAGCGGTTTCATTCGGGTCGCACTCTCCGCTGCGTGACATTTGTCTCGGGTCCTCATCTGTCTCGCCCACGGCCGCCGCCGCCCCCATCCGTCAGTGGATGACGGCGGACGGACAATGTGCTGGCCGGGATGCCAACCCGCTGCTGCTGAAAAAGGTGATGATGATGCCTTCTGCATCCATCCAGAGGCGCACATGGCCGAGAGCCGATCGGCGTCCTTTCAGGCGGGCTGGATGCCGGCAGCGGAACCCTGGCGCGGGCGAGGGTCAGTCGGTCCCCTATCTGTGTCTGGCAAGATGCCCAAATCGCGGGACGCCGCGGCGCATGACGAACTACCTCGCCAAGGAAGGATGCGGTTTCTCGTTAAGCTTTCCAGTCTCACTTTCTACGGCCGCGGGGTGGAAGCACACGTCCTCCACCGTCCCGCCATGGCTCACTTGCAGGGCCTGCGCGAGGTCGCACAGATCGGAAACACTGTTGCACCTCTGTTCCTTTCGGCTTGTGTCGTTCTCTCTCCAGAGTCGGGATGGGTGGGCGGCTGATGAGGCCAAGTGGCCCAGCCAGGTCGACGGAGCACGCCCATTGGCTGGCTTCCCCGGGGGTGACGAGGTTGCCCAAGACACGCCTTTTGGTGCACACGCAATATCGGGCAACCTCACCTCTCCCTCTCTCTCTCCCGCCTGCGGCCGGCGGCATGAGTCGAGACACGACCATCTGAGACAGTTCACTGTATCTGGCATGAGGTCCGGTGCTGGTCCGACGCATGGTGCGCACGAGAGGGGGAGAAGATGACTCCGACAAGGACGGGCCCCTTGAAATTCTGGGCTGAGGGGAAATCTTGGTCACTCATTGGACCGAAAACGGGCTTCCTCAGATCCTGAGGGAACACCACCCTCGATCTGGGTACGGTGTAGCCCACGACGCCGCCGCCGCCGGTGCCACGACTGCAGCGTGTTCGAGGATGGAATGTCTCGTCGGGGTTCAGCCTTGCCCACTTCGTTATGCGCCGTGATTGCCTTCATGTTTCATCGGGCATGGTTAAGCCCCGATATTTTTTCCTTTTTCCACAGTTTTTTTTTCTTGCTTTGTCGCTCTTACACTTTGTGAACCGCTTATATACAATTAAAAACATGGGAGCATGTTAGATTGTAGCCCAAGGAACCACATGGGCATGTGTGCGCGTCGAGGAGGGCCTAGAGACAAGCTGGGCCGCGTTGAGGACGGCAATTGTTGGGAAAGGTCGTCGTCTGGTAGCTGCTATCAGGGAATATATGTATCTAGTTGCTGGGCAAGCCGTTTCCCCAAAGGTAGTTCGTAGTTTACAAGTTCACAATATTTTTGAGCCCTGTAATCACAATATCTCCTAACGTTTCCTACGACCGTTCACCAACAGCAAACATGGCTTTCCCGCCCAGGCAGCAGCTCGGTAACAAGCCCGCGGGTCAATGGCCTTTACGTGTGTTTAACAACAAGCAGAGGCAGCGAGGTCTAGAAAACCCTCAACGTGGCTAAAACGAGCCCAGCCGTCGTCCATGCGTCAGGGTGAACGGATAAGCAAACGAAGGCTTCCAATGTTGGTGCTGTGGGTGTTGCGTCTGATCACTTCCCAGGCAAGTCATTCCTGGGTTTCTTCCTTGAGGGGTTGGCTCCCTCCTCGATTGCCGTGGGCCGCTTGTATCGGAGCACAGGGATCGTGTCGGCCGTCCTCCTCACCAGGGCGGGCAGCCTAATGCTGTCCGCCTGCTCGAGGGAGTACTTGTCCTGAGCGGCCTTGTCCAGCACGAGCGCCACCTGGTTCGCCTCGGCATATGCGTTGACCATGGTTGCGCGCGTCATGTCGAGCCCCATTGCCTGTGGCAGTCTGGTGATGCACTCTTCCTGCACCATGCCGTTCCCGTCGACCTTTCTCAGGACGACGGCGCCCTCGTTGTGACATTTCTGGAGCATCGTAATTTGCTGGCCCGCGTCGCTACTGTTGAAGGCGACCACGTTCGACACCATTGTCGCTGGCTGTCCCGGAGGCTGCTGCTGTTGCTGCTGCAAACTAGCCCCTCCTTGGTCGAAAGCTATTGCGACTTGTGTCTTTTCATCCAGGTCCGGTCTTGGTGCCGTGATGCTCTGCTGCTCCGTGGCGTGCCTCAGCTTATCCCCAACATCTATAAAGTAGACTTTGCGATCCCGGCCGTTGGAGCTCCCGTTCCCGTAGACGTACTTTCCGCGATGGGAGAAGGAGATACCGTCGAGCGGTACGTTGGCAATAGTTGACCATCGCGGTTCTGAGATGGCGTTGGAAGGTTAGCAGTTAAGCCTATCTCTGGTGACGACAACGCTGCACGGGTGGACAGGAAGACACAAACCCTTCTCGCAGAAGAACCACAGAGAACTGATAGAAAGGCAAGCAACGGCGAGGACAGGGTCGAATGGGTGGAAAGAAAGTACGCTCGCGTCTTTTGCGCGCACCTTTGTCCTCGTTTTTGCTATTACAGCATATTCGGGAGAGGTGGAACTGCCACATTTGTCCTGGAGCATGGTGAGTTCCCTCTCAACGAATATGTAGCGACTGGGTTTCTGCGGCCCTTGAAGGATAGCAAGGTACTTTGTATTTGGCGAAAAGACCATGTGGTACCAGTCAAAATGACACGGGCAGGGGTACTCAAGGCTGAACATGTTGTGTTTTTGTGGGTCGGGGCATTGTCTGTTATCTAGAGGGAGGCTGATAGATTGGCACGAGAAGGAGCCATCCGCCTGAACTCTGAGTATGAAGGTGAGGATTGCAACTTGGCGTAGATCCGCCGAGAAAGATGTTGGGAACTCGAACTGGGTCGGATCGGAACATCTCGAGGCACGGCGCAGTATCACCGCCACCTGCTGTGCAGGCAATTCCGCCTCAATGGACACCAAGCTGCGCTTCTCTTTGATGGTGTTGATGTCATAGCGGAGAACCCACCCTTGGGCCGGGGACTCCAGGCTGTCCAAGAGCGAGCCGTTAGTGAAGTCCGGGGCTGCGACACAAGATGCATATAGGCTGCAGATCTTCTTGTCAGCTCCTTGTCGTCCTCGTGAGGAGCCGGAGTTGATCGATGAAGGCTTTCAGGAAGAAGACATACCTAGACGGCCATAGTTTGATCAGGCCAACCTCGGTTCCCGCGGACGACGTTTGCGAAGCGACTGGGATGGGCTCGATCTCGTTTGCCAAGCCACTGAGCCCTGAAGTAGAGTCCACGTTGACGTCCAAATCCGTAACCGTTTGCTCCTTGGTGCCTACCCAGAATTTTGACTTCATGGAAGCTGGCACGCTCGGCTTCCATATTTCGTCAGGGCTCTCACTAAGGAGTGCTCCCCAGCACCTGTCGAGTTTTTCCAAATCTCGAGCGAAGGCCCCTAATGCGATCGTGACGTCGGCAGGGAGGCCTTCCGTCCGGTAGGCCAGTCCTGCTAGGCTCGGGGGCTCCCCAAACGTCCAGGCCGCCTCGGTCCAGGTCGTGACTGAGAACTGGTCGGTGACGAATTGATAAATCATGCTGACCAGTTTCGACATGGTCGCTTGGAATGCCGTGTCTCCTGCTCTGTTCTGTGAAGCCTCGCAGCAGCTGCCGGCGTGATGGGCCCAGAACTGGGTTGCGTAGAGGAGCAGAGGGTGCCGCTTGATGACCTGGCCCGCGAGCGGCACGAGCTTGCCTGGAAAGGTGGTGATCAATGGTTGATGTGGGACATCATGGAGGAGGTATGACAAGCACTCCATGGCCAAAACCCCGTGCACGGCCTTGAAATCGACCGACAAGACAGGCTTCGATGGTGGAGACGCAGCAGAATCATTGTGCGCTTGCGTGAGAAACTCGAGGACCGACAAGTGGATGAACCGCACCTTCCCGTCGTCTCCGATCTCGACGAGAGACCCGCTCATCTTGAGGATTGTCGCCTCGAACCTAGGCACGAGCCGAGACTTTTTGATGGGGGACCCAATCTGGAGGGCCATTGCGGACCGCAGCTCGATCGTGCTCAGGGGACGATAAGCCAAGCATAGCCAATAGAAGAGGCGCTGGAGGTTGCGGCGGGCGGCTGTGCCAGGGCATTTGTCGAAGAGCCGCTTGAGGATGTTTGCGTAGAACTCGTCAAGCTCTTCGAACCGGCTCATTTCCTCGATGGCATCCTCACGGTCTTGCGGAGTCAAGAACTCCGACTTCAAGTAGTTGAACAGCACAGCCGACCAGAGGAACATGGAGTGCGACCTCGACCCGATGTGCTTGCAAAGCGACTGAACCGTACGGTCGAGAATCAGCAGCTCCTTCCGAACGAGGTGCTCGATCTCGGAGGTGATGTACTTTTCGATGTCCTGAAGGTTCGCGCCGTTTCGAAGCTCGACTCTTCGGGCCAGAGCGTGGCGGAACGGGCCAACGTCTATCGTTGGCCTGGTGCTGATCAAGACGCTTGTCTGGGAGTCGCCGGTGACTTGTTCGAGCTGACGAACAAAGACTTCCGGCTCGGAGCACTCGTCCAAGCCGTCCAAGATCAGCCTTGACCCGCCCATCGTCCGAAGGTAGAACGACAGTAGCGAGAAGACTTCGTCATCCGACGCTGTTGGCTGCCCAGTTCCAGTGGTGGATTTTACGAGCAGCGCCAAGTCGATCAGCTGGGTTGTTTTCTGATGCGCATGTACCATCTGAGCAGAGATTGCCCGAAATGCTGCAGTCGAGCTGTTAACGAGTGCCTGCTGCTTGTCGAAGAAGTAGAAGCTGGCTTCTCCAACCGGTCGTGCCATGCCTGACCCTGGGCTTCGGTTAGCTTCCCCGGCTGGTTGGGAGGCAACATCTTCGACGATGGTTGTGCAGAGCACCGACTTCCCGTAGCCCGGTTTGGCTGTTGATCTTTGATCAGTACCCAATCAGAGGTAGAGCCATCCCAGTTGGAGTGCGTGGATGATACTGAGCCGGGAGGATATCTCACCATGAAGCACAAGAACCCGGCCAGGCTTTGAGTCTTGTTTCGCCATTTGACGAGCTGGGACCAGGGCTGTTTGACCACCACTTGTAGGATTCATCCTGCAGTATCCACCGAGATGTATCCGCGGAACGCTTGGATTTTGCGTTTTCAAAAGCCACCCTCCACGCTGGAGGGTCCAGCCATTTTTTGATGCTCGCCAGTTGGGACTCTACATCTCTTGAGTTAGACCGCCGGCACAAATCTACTTGACCCGGCAGGGCCCCCGGTCCAGAGCCCAGGCAATATTGTGCCGGAAACTTACGACGAAGTTCCTCAGAGAAAGAGTCTAGTTGCTCAGCGGAAGAGGTCCGTGAATGTGCGTTCTCCACCAGCTGCTGCCGCACGAATTCCGTGTTCGCCTCGTTGAGCTCCTTTTCGAAGAGCTCATGATGGAGCTGCAGACGTTTCTTGACATGCTCGAGGTGGCGGTCGAAAGGGACCCATATCATCTTCGCCAAGCCTCGAATTTTGCGCCATCCTGCCGCCGTTTTAAAATTATTGTCGGTAGGAATTTCGTAAATTAGTCCACTAGTACACGAGCAGGGCTGATCACGAACTCGCTGCACGTTTTGGGGTGAAGAGGTCGCATATGTGTCGACATATGTCGAGCAGGTCGCTATGCAGATGGGACACTGCAACCATCAGTCTGTCGAGTTGCTTTTGTTTGTCCTCCTCGGTAGAGAGCTGAGTGTATTCCTGCAGTTTTTGAACCGAAGCAATGTATTTGCCGTGCCGGTAGCTGCCGAAGCCAAGATCCTGAGCAATGCCCTCCAGCAGGTCGCATAGCCTGTCGATGAATGTCGTGTAGTTTTTGCAGATCTATGTTGCGTTTCAGCTTGAGAGTCCCGCCGCAGGCGGCGGTGGACGTTTCTCTGCCAGCATTTGCCCGTAGGGAATGTGGGTGGATATAGGGGCAAGGGAGCGGAGCAGGGCACTTACCTGGAATACAAACTGGATGCTGCCCCAAACGAGCGCTGCTATCTCCGGTTGCGATTGAATGGATGTGCTAATGACCGTAAAATATGGCTCCAGAGATTCAGACAGGGCAGTAATGCCACGACAGACCCTGTCCACTGGACCAGGCAACACCGCGTGCTCTAGTGCTGTCGCTTTGATATGGTCGATGGCGTCTTGAGGTTTTTGGAACCTCTGGATCACCGCCTTGTCGCCATCGGCGAGAGGTTTAAGGAACCTCTCGATTGTTTCCTGAAACACTAGCTGCCAAGGCGGAATGTCCGAGACTTGATCCGCGGGAGGGGACTGCGTGGGAGGGAACTGGGCGGCCATAGTTTTGCGGCGCCCGTTTTTCGCACGATTACTTAGCGGACTAGGCTCGCTGTTATGCTTTCAGTCCCGGGGTGTAGGCCCGACATGGACGGCAGAACGAGCGGACGATCGTTTAACTACGCAAGAAGGAAAACTACGACGATATGGAGGGCGGCTTCTGCTTGCATGCTATTGCATGGACCGTGGCATTGGCTGTGTGCGCCGCCGAACAGAACCAGAACCCGAACCCGCGCCGCTGTGACGTGCAAACGAGGCGCAACTGGCGACTGGGGTCCGCCAGGTCGCCAGGTCACTCCTGCATATGCCGTGTTGTCACCCGGACGTGGATCTTTCCAATCAGAGGGCTGCGTGAGGTGATCGATGCTTCAAAAATGCCTTGCGGTCAATGGTGTGGCGAGAGGCAGTCTGCCATCCGGTACGCAGCCTGCCCTCCTGAGTGCGCAGCCTGCGCTTAACCGGGCGTTTCCGTCACGTCCCGGGCTTCCTGGGTCCCCTATTCGTCTCCATGTCAACTCTGAGGCTCCCATTTTCGATCTATCTTTGCAAGTCGCTGCGGCGCAGGGCGGTGATTTGTGGTAAAGACACGGGCCTGATCACTTGTGATCGCTTACCTCGTGAGAGATGACGACGTCTCCCTCAATCATGGTTGGGGCAACGGCCGGGACAGCTCGGAGCTCGCCCCGTCGTCACCTCTTTGGACGGCGCACATGTAATCCACAAACTGGATCCACGAACCCGTCCTGTCGCTTGGCACTGAGGGGTCCATTGACTGCCTTGACAAAAAAAAAAAATGGACTGAAAAGGAAGTATGGTTGCACCTGGAAGTCTCTTGTTGGTCGGGGGACTCGCGCGCCACTGGGCTGAGCCACCGAGACTACCATCTAGTCTAAAGGTTGGCAGGCGGGAAGCCAAGGGCCAAATCTCATCGAGATGTGGTACGTGCACTGAGCCTCACGCCATGCACAACGGCGTGGACCTCGTGCAGCCAAGCCGTTTGCCATGGAAGTTGTTGGCTGTTGGTGCGGGGCATATCAGGTGAATTTGCCGTCACATAAATCCTCAGCGCTCGGCCGAGGAAATATCCTATCCCTTACTCTCTCACCACGCGAGACCACAATACCTAATCAAGATGGGAGATTTAGCGACAATGGAATCCCAGCCTCATCGCCTGACGCCGGCGGAATGCATCATCTGCGATGCCCTCGCGAAGATCATCGCTCTCCCGCCTAAACGTGGTCTTGCTGTCGACGCACCTCTTAGCGGGCCGGACTGCGGGCGCCATCAGGCGCTTCTTGGCCTGGCCATGCCGTATCACATGCCCGATTGCACCCTCGAGTTCAACAAGAGCGGCGGCGAGCCTTGGTTCCGCAACAGCACCCAGCGTCCGTGGTTGACTCTTGTCCCTCCCCGTCCGCCCCTGCGGGACGGCGGCGGCTCGTGGGGCGTTGGGAGGATTGTGGATGCGAACTGGATCGATCTCGAGGTGCTGCGCGGCTTTCTGGACAACTGCAGGCGCACTCACGGCGTGCTTTGCGAGTCGACCGTGCTCGAGCCGGGCGAGCCCAAGCCCAGGCCGAGGTGGCTTATCGACGTCACAAAGAAATGCCTCGTCGACGGGGGCGCCGCCGCAGGAGCGTACACGCAGCTAAGCTATGTGCGCGGCAAGCCCAACATCAAGTACTTTTGCACAACCAAGGCCAACGTCGCGGAGCTGCAGACGCCAGGCGCGCTCCAGGGCGAGGATGCACTGCCCAAAACGTGGCGCGACGCAATGCAGCTCACCCGTCTGCTTGGCATTCCGAACCTATGGATCGATTTGCTTTGTGTGGTGCAGGACGATGCACCGCACGCCAGGCGCGAGCTCCGGAAGTCGGTGTACATCTCCAACGGCGCTGAATTGCTGATAGCCGTCATGGACGGGCTAGACGCGCACCACGGGATCCCGGGGATCAAGGAGCTGCCCGGGGCGCAGCCGCGGATCCTTTCCGAGCCGCACAAGCATGCCTACCGTTTCGCCACTCCAGACGGCCTGCACGAATCCGCCGTGGTGGGCTATGAACCACCCCGCAAGGAAACCTGGTTTCGACAGCGCCTGGAACCGGGAGGGCCGCGCTGGCGTGCGCGGGCGTGGTGCGGTGGACTCGAATGGGCCGTCTCGCGGCGGGTCTTGATATTCGACGGTGGCAGAGCGTGTTGGAGTTGTGAGTCGTTTCCGGATTGGGGCCTGGGTTCCGAGTCCGGTTTTATGCAGCAGCAGAAATTTTGGGTCGGCGACGTCGCGCACATGCGGGAGGACAACGCCCATGTTTGCAGTGAGACGTACGGATGCAGGATGAGCCGGCGGGTCGAGCACGACGTCGCAGACCAGGACGACACTCTGTGGGAGGATCTTGGCGACGGGAACGACGACGAGGATGACGAGGATGACGATGACGATGAAGATGACGACTACGGCGACAGATGCGACTACTCACCGAAGCCCGACCAGCGGAACTGGCGGCACGCACTTAAAAACGTCTGGCCACCAGTTCAGCAGTACCTGGACGCCGTCGCGGAGCTGAGCCAGCTGTGGACGGCAGACCCGGGAGGCTTGCTCGATGTTGCGGCGGGTGTAGCCACAGCTTTCGGGCGGCGCTTCCAAGGAGGCTTCGTCGCCGGGCTGCCCGAGACCTGTTTTGACCTGGCCCTGCTGTGGCGCATTCCCCACGGAATAGCGCGCTTGGAAAATATCGGTGCCGACGACGGCCATGGCGCGCGTCCGAGCTGGTCGTGGGCTGGCTGGAACACAGCCGAGAACGTGAGAGGGGATCGGGGACGGTACAACTACGGCCTGATGACAGGCTACGAAGCAGGGAACCTCGACTACATCGTGGCCAAGGGCCAACCCTCTGTCGAAATCATCCCGACAGTGCCCGACTGGGCCACGGGCAACGACGTCCACCTGGCGCCGTCAGAACGGCGCCCGCTCCGGCTGCACCGGCGGTGGGCCGAGCTCAAAGAGCAATACAGACCCCCTGCTTCTGACGCGGTCCTTCCACCGCCGCCGCCGGGCTGGACGCGCCTGGAGAAGGAGGTCGGTCACGGTGCGAAGACATACAATGCTCCTGCAGGCTTCGAGAAGTCCCTGTATGTCTACGCGCACAGATCCGTGCCCAACAAATGGTTTTGGTACCCGATCCCATTTGCCCCAGCGCAGGCGATGCCAGATGGCGACGAGGACGATGGCAGCGAGGGAGACACGCCAGACCTGCGGCCGCGGTTCCTCTTTGGCACCGTGGAGCGCAGCAGGCGGTTTTATCTGCACAGAGCCGTCGCTCTCGACGGCGACTCGGACGAGGACCGCGAATGGCTCGGGTGGCTGATGCGGTCCAGGGACCCGGCCACGCTGCACCTGCTGCGCGACGAGGGCCAGCGTATCGCAGGCCTGCTGGAAGTCCACTGGCCGGAGCCGCAGGCCCTGCAGGCGAACGAGGACCGGGTCGCCGTCCAACTGGTGGCGGTCTCGCGAGGGAGGGCTAGACGGACAGCCTATCTCCCCGAGTGCCAGGACCGCGATGGCTGGTGGCGTGGACAGCCGTCGCTGTGGGAATACTACAACGTGCTGCTGGTGGACGAGGCTGCCGACGCCGGCCGCTGGGTGCAGGAGCAGGGTCGTCCCTCCCCCATCGTGCTGGAGCGGAGGGGAATTGGAAGGGTTTGCAAGGGGCTGTGGGAGGCAGAGGCGACCAGGGAATCGGTTGCGGTGGTTCTTTCCTAATTGACTCGGTCGCGGGTTGGGGTGGTTCTTTCCATTTGACCTAGGTAGTCACGAGCACGTGATAAAGATCAACCAATTTGTTTCATTTTGGGGGCACGCCCATCATCCTCATCCATAGATCCATCCCCTTCATCTCCCGTCACGCTAAAGCGTGACGACCACGAATTGCACGAAACTGTCGTCGTCAAATTGCATCTGCGAAGCTTACACACACCTCGGTGCCCATCTCGAACCGCCCCCCTAACAATCAACCGACACCCATTGGCCCTAAAGAAACGGCCAGCTTCATGTGCATCTGCATTACCCGCTGCTCGAAGTAGTCTCGTTACTCACAATGTGACTCCCAAAGGCGTCAGCTACACTAGCGTCAGCGGCGCGAGCAGCCGCGGGGCTCGAGCTGCCCATCACTTTGACGAAGCCGTCGCCACCGCACGTCACCTGGCACGTTCAAGTCAACCCTGTCGCCAGGGCACGCCACCGCCTCGCACAGGTCACTGTCAGACTCCCTCAGGCTGCCCTGCGCGACTGCGCCTCCGCAGTAACAGCCGGTGCCGCGCTCGACACCAAAAAGCGGAAAGCGTGGGAAGCAAAAGTCGGCGCACGTGTCGAGTGTCATGCGCTTGATGCCTCGGCGCGAGTCGCCCGTCAGCACCTCGGAAGCTGAGCCGCGCGAGTAGCAGCCGTGCGCCGCGTAGGCGAACGTCACCGTGCTTCGCGCGCTGTAGACGGCCATGTTATCCGTCGCTCCGCACCATTCGCCCGAGTTTCCGGGGCAGCGGACTCGGTTGCACTGCCCCGCGGCGAGGCGCCGGCTGTCGACGGTCAGGCGGTTGGCGCAGTAGCACCAGTCACCACCTTGCAGGCCAAAGAAGTCCCATCGGTTGACCAGGCAGGCGGATGCGCACGACGCGATGGTCATGTCCTCTGAGCGCGAGGCCTCGGTCTGGAGAACGGCTTCCTCCGGATTGGGCTGGTTGTAGCAGCCCAGCATGCGGTACGAGTACCGGACGACAGAGTTCCAGTCGCTCGTGGGGCTGAGACAATAGGCGAAACCTGGCCGGAGAACCTCGGAACACGCCGGTGTTCCCGGCAAGTTCCAAGTCGCCAGGGACGGGTTGATCTGTTGGAACAGCGTCATCGGGATCGCATTGGGCACCGGCACCAGCTGCTCGCAAGTCTCGCCGCTTTGCGCCACATGCCAACGGCCGCAGTTCCACGTTGTGCCTGGAGCGACCATGGCCCCGGCAGGCGGTGCCACAACGCTGGGACTCCAGGGGACCCCCCCTGGTCCGTGGCCGCCGCCGCCGCCGCCACCACCACCACCTCCGTTATGTTCGCCACCCGCCGGGCCGATGCAGATCACCGAGCCGACAACACCATTCATAGTGTGCAGGTTGTCGCAGTCGTCAGCGATCCACTGGTTATACTGCCGCAAGTCCTCCACATTATTGGCGCCCTGGATGGAGTCGCACGTGTCCCTTTCCTGAATTTGGTACGTCTCACACTTCAGGGCCAAGCAAAGCTCCTTGCCCTCGGGAATGCCGTCGCACTTCATGATCTGCAAATGGTGGTTGACGTCGAGGATCGAGGCCGAGCTGACGCTGTGCCTCAACGCGAGGGTGTCGCAGGTGTCGCCCGCCGCGCTCGTGATGGTCTCCCCAGATACACATAGACCTGGCTCAACCGGGTCAGACGATATCGGCGGCGGCTGCGGCTCAGCCGGGAAGGTGCCCAGGCCACACTGGTCGTTGATGCGCTTGAGCGTGCGCTGGTAGTGCGTTGAGATCGCATAGATGGAGTAGGGGCTCGCCTGCATCATGCGCAACCGGCTGACATAGCATGGGTGGCACAGCTCGTCGAGCGGCATCTGCTCAAGCGTCTCGACCAGCGTGAAGCGCGCGATGATATCGGTGCAGTACTCTCCCGAGGCCGTATCTTTATCGCACGTCTCGCGGTAGCCATAAAGGGCGTAGTTCCCTGCCATGGCCGCCGGCGCACCCTCCTCGAACGACCACCCAGCACAAACTCCGTTTACTCGCCTGATATAATTGGAGAGCGAGGTCCCGCACGAGGCTTCACAAACCTCGGAACGGAGCACGTCGTCTTCTATTCCTGGATGGAACCGAGGCCCGGTACTCCATTCCTTGGTCTCGTCATGGCACATAATGGTTGACGACAAGATAGTCTTGCAGTTGGCTGGAGCCGTGGTGGCATCAAGCATCTCCTTGGTGAACAGCTGGTAGCCCGCGTGGCTGGCGAGGCCGACACCGGTTTCTGCCAGCGCGGTCCAAGCCATCGCTGATGACACGCGCTCTTCGTCACTGGTTTCACCGACGCTAACAGCCGAGTCAGCATCCAGGGGCGCCTCGTTCAGCGGTGTGACCAGCCTCCTGTTTCCAACACTGTTAATGTTATAGATGGAGATGTAACTCTGTTCGACAGCGAGCCCGTCAGTGCTTCCGTCGACGTCGCCACGGGTGAACAGCCCTGTGTTTAGGACCTGCAGTCCCTGCGAGTTGGCGATCCTCACACCCCATGGATTCGCGGCGGCGTCAACCTCCGGGTCGCCGGGCAGTGGCAGCGTATCGACCAGGTCCGCTACGAGCTGCGCGGGGATCTTCGATATGGGTGCCTCTGTTTGCAGTTGGCCTGCCACCAAGTTTTCCGCGCCCGCGATGGCATATTGGTACAGCAGGCTGTGCTCTGACGAGGTGCCCCAGAGCCAGGTAGGACCTTTGCTCTCGATCAAGACGCCCCTTGCTGAGGTAACGGCCTTGTCGCCTGCCCAGAAGCCGACGTTCTCCAAGTATACTGACGAACCCTTGGTCAGATGCAGCATCAAGGCGGCACCTAGGCAGGGCTCTGAAGAGCCCGATTCGCCGTCGCAGCTGCCCGAAACGCGGAACTGTATGTCTGTTCCGTGGCAAATACGTTGTCAGTGCCAGCATAGGACATATTCAGGGTCGAGATTCACGAATATTCGAAGTCATCTTACCCCACATCGCTGCTGAACCCTGTGAAGACTCGCTTATATCCCATTCCATCAGGACGGCGCCCGCCGCCGAGCCACTTGTGGCGATGTTAAGACCCTGGATCTCAACAACGCCACGCGTCCGGTTCGTCGTCCTCTGGCCAGGCACGCGGCGCGTACCGACGTGGACGACGGCGTGAGGGCTCGTCACGTTGGTGAACTTGGCGCCCTCGGCCACGATTTGCGGGCGGCCGCTGCCGACAAGGCGGGTTCCAGGGGGCAACCTCACCGTGTCGTGCACGAGGTAGGCGCCTGCCGGCATGTACACCACCGCGCTGAGATTGGCGGCTACGTCGAAGGCGTGGTTCAGCGCGGCCGTATTGTCGGTCTTGCCATCGCCAGTCGCTCCTAGTTTGGTTACGTCGAGAATTTGCGTTTGGTGCTGGTCCAAAAACGCATATGTGGGCCGCCGGCGGTGGAAATAAAAGGGCTGGATTTCGTTACCGCCCAGTTGTGACGACGCGGCCACGAGACTCGCGTTCCGTCGCATGATGCCGCCGGGAATTGGCCCGCCTTTGAGAATGTGGGGGGCAGACGAGGGCGAGTTGGCGGCTGCTATGGCATCGAAAGCCTTGCCGTAGCCCCATGATGGCAGAGCGATGGTGCCCGAACCGCCTGCCAGCATGTTCTGGCCACCAACAGAGTCGCGGATTCCGGTCGCGACATTCTCAAACACAGAGTTGAGCAGCAGCAGCGATGTTGGTGATGAGTCACTATCAGCACCGGCGGCGGGCCAAAGGGACGTATTTATCCCGACGTCGGTGTTCGCGATCCTCAGGTCGACCAGGGAAAAGGACCCAGATCGCTGCGCCTCGCCCACACCGGGAGCGCCGGTGGAGGTGGAGGGTGAGGTTCCGTTCTGCCGCTTGACGTGCTGGCTTCCCATGCTTCCTGGGCTCAGGCGGTCACTGCCCTTTTTGTGTCGGTTCCGTAGCCACGACGCGAAGTTGGTGCTGGTGCTGTTGTACCCGGCGCCGCCGGGTGTTGTGCCGTTGCTCCGTTGCCCCTCCAGTCCAGCGGGCACATCAGGCCGATCCACGATATCGATGCCGGTGCCGCAGTTGGAGATTGCGATGCGCTGCAAGCTCCAGCCCCAGTCCCACTGCATCTGCAACGCAGTGCCGCAGCCGTGGAAGAATAGACCGTTGGCAGCGAACTGCTGGTTGGCGACAAGTGCACCGATACGGCCGCCAACAAAGACGAGGTTGCTGAGGAAGCCACCGACGCCATTCTCGACATAGAGACCGACCTGCGTGTTCTGAATGGCGATAGCGGCCTCGGTGGCGGAGTTGGCAGTGAAGGGCGCCGTGGAGTTTGTCCTCGTGGTGCTGGCGGTGGCGGTAGCGTCCGGGGGCGCCATGACGAAGCGCACGTTCTCGATGGAGGAGCCCCGGGCGGCTTGCCAGTGCATGCCAGCGATGTGGGCGCCACGCGGCGCGGACCGCAGGTCTATCACCAGGTGACGGACGCCGCGCGACTCGGACCTGGCCTTGGCCCTGGCGTCTTGGTGGTGCCAGCGAGACTCGTCCGCGACAAAGGCCTCGGACGAGATAACCCCTAGCCCCAGAAAACTGGGTGCCGCAATAAGGTGTGGTGGTGAGAGTGGGTTGCCGACGAGCTCAGTATTGGCCGGCTGCACGATAGTGCTGCTGACGAGATACTCGCCCTCCGGAAAATATATCGTCACGGGGGACGGTGGCTCAAGCAGATCGGAGGACGAGGAAGATCCACAGACAGCGCATCGTCCGCCGTCGGAGATGGAGGCTTGGATAGCAGCGGTATCATCTGTTCTGCCGTCACCCCTTGCTCCGTAGTCTTTGACATTCCGGAAAGCTTCGGAGCCCGTGGACGAGCCATCTTCTCGTCTTGAAGACAAATTTTCCATCCAGAAGCTGCTCGGCTCGCTGCGGCGTCTCATGTCGGACTCCAGCCCTGCGCTCTTACTGCTGTTGCTGACCCTGTCGCCCAAGCCGCTGATGCCGCCAGTCACGTTAACAGGGCCATACAGAAGGCCAGCGTCCCCTTGCAGGGCCTGGGGCATGCCGTTGGTATCGTTGCCGGTATTCGGCCCAAGCATGGCCAGGAGCTCTTCGACTGTGCTGTCGTATGCACCATCACCATCGCCTGCTGCGCGTGTTGTCTCGGCAACAACGCTGGCTGCCTTCGAGAGGTCCTCCGGAATTGAATAGGATTCTGCCTCCCCAAACCCCGAATTCGAAGGCGATGTGCCGTTCTGGCTCGATTGTCTTCGCACCCGCCGCAGCGCCGGCTCCTCCTCGCCGCCCAGCCGCAGCGGAGGGGCGGCTGTCCGCTTTCGCTCCAGGTCGGAAGGCGCCGGAGCCGAGCGATACTGGTTTCGGCGCGGGCTCCGCATGATCAGAGCGTTTGCCTTCGCCATGGCCGCCTGAGCTGAGGCTATGAGCGCGCCGTCGGCATTGCTGTGCGCCACCTGCTTGGGGTGGAGTGCGTTGCGGGGAAGTATCTCGCGGTTCCTGGGAGGCTCCCGCGCATCGATCCCATGGACGCAAGAGGTAAAAAGAAGAAGAAGAAGAAGGAGAGCAAACCAAGCCATGATGGATGGTGCTGGATTCCGTGTGTAAAACACGGGCTGTGCCATCTTTCGGGGCACTCTGGTGGCAGTGAATGTGGTGTCTACGATGGGAAACAAGAAGGAGAAGAAGCAGACATAAACTTGCCCACGGACTCGAGTTCTTCGAGCTGGCAATGTTTTCCGTTGGGGGAGCTCAGAGCTGGACAGACCCAGTAACCCCTCCCTCCATTTTCGTTTGCTTGGGCCTTTGATGCTGCCTGGCCTCCATAGGAGCAGGCGTATATGGTCCACTCCGAGAGACTTGTGAGTTGCAGCCTCTAGCCGGGCTCGCCCTCGGTACGTACCCAGAGGCCCCGGGTCTCCACGCATGCCTCAGCGGTCTTGTTTTGGTCACGCTCGCTGCTTGGGCTTGGCTTTTCGGCCGCATCATATCTGGGCTGCCTACGAAGGGGCGGGAAAAAAATCTAGGACCGAAGCCCCCAGGTCCACCACTGCGAGGAATTGTAATACCTAACGTGCTCCGGCGGATCCTTGGAGGAGACTCCAACCCTCTTTGCGTGGCACACGCTGCGCACCAACAACCACCTTGGCTCGTCTTGGCTGAGGCTAAGCAGGAGAACGTCGTCCCCTAGCAGCCCCGGTCGGTAACATGGACCATGCATACGTGATTTGCAGGCCTGCAAACAAGAATCACGGGCTTCGTTAATCCCGGTTTGTTGCATATTGCAGCTACTAATTTCCTCATATCTAACGACACTGGCGGTACCCACAACACACGTCGCTTGCATGCTTCCAGAGCCACCGTTCCCCACCACTACAATGGCATGGCTCAGGATGTCGTCCTTGTGCTGGATCCGATACTGACCGGTAGGAGGGACGGGCAAGCAGGGAGGCCGCGATTGCGGCCAGTCTTGTTCGGTATTGCAAGGCATGCCTCATATTTGTTACCTCGCGGGTCTGGTCTTTCACAGGTGCTTGGCGACTACCATGGACGCCATGGTTGCCCCCTTTTTTTTTGCCTTCCTTCTTCTCGCCATCGCTTGTCCCTCCCCTCCTCGTCCGTTGGCGAGCTCGCTGTTTTTGTGCTGTCTAACGGCTCCCCTCTTTCTTCGCTTCAAGCACTCTTTACATAGAGTTCGTCATACATATTCATTTCCCCTTTCCCTCCATCGCCAGGCACCGGAGCTGGCACTGCTGGAACTGAGCAGTCACTTTTCTCTCCAGCTGCTCTGGCCCTGCGCAGCCTCCGGCCATTTTCGTTCCTTCTGCGTCCGCCTTCCACAACGAGGCCCCTTTGGTGGCCGACACGCCCGTCGGGGCTTCTTGGCATGTTGGCCATGACCATGCTGGCTGTCTTTCTGTTTGCAGGCCTGGCTGCTGCCCAGGACTGCAGCGCGACCAAACTTTGTGCTACGGGGTGTTGTTCGAAGTTTGGCTTTTGCGGAACCTCTCCAGAACACTGCGGCGACGGGTGCCAGTCTACCTGCGACTACGAGCCGGTGCTGGGGTGTGATGCAAACAAGCCTTGCGCTGGCGGAGAGTGAGTGCCCCTGCACGCTGAGCTACACCCTGATCCGGCGCCTGGATGCGTGATAACCCCATGGACTCTCCTCTTAGGTGCTGCAACAAGCACGGCTCCTGCGGCTACGGGCCGGACTACTGTGCTGCCGACACCTGCGTCGGCAACTGCAACGCAAAGTCAGACTGCGATCCGGGTTACGGGCCGGAATGGGCTAAAAGCCCCAAATGCGTTCTCAACGTCTGCTGCTCCAAATGGGGATATTGCGGAACGACCCCTGAATTTTGTGGTGACACTAAGGTTAAGCGGCCGTCCTGCCCCGTCATCAACCAAGTTATCAACCATGTGGTAGGGTATTACGAGGGCTGGGCGGCCAGACGGTCCTGCGACCAGTTCTTCCCCGAGGATATTCCGCTCGGGGTTTACACTCATATCAACTTCGCCTTCGCCGGCATCGACCCCAACACGTTCGAAATCGTGCCAGACCATCCAGACGACCGCGCGCTGTACAAGCGCCTCACTGATCTAAAGGAAAAGGACCGGCGCCTCAAGGTTTATATCGCCATTGGCGGTTGGGCTTTTAACGACCCGGGCCCGACAGCTACACTATTCAGCCAACTCGCAGCCTCGGATGAGAAGCAGGCTGCTTTTTTCAAGTCAGTCGTTTCCTTCCTGGACACGTATAACTTTGATGGCATCGATATCGATTGGGAGTACCCAGTTGATAAGTATCGCGGCGGGAGCCCACAAGATTTTGAAAATTTCCCGCGCTTCATGTCCAGGCTCGCAAAGGCCCTTGACTCGACCAGTCGGAATGGGCTCACCATGGCAGTCCCCGTTGCGTTCTGGTACCTACGGCATTTCGACCTCGTCAAGCTGCAGGATTCGGTCCAATACTTCAACATGATGTCGTATGATCTCCATGGAGGCTGGGACGAGGGTAGCAAGTGGATGGGCGCCTACCTTAACTCGCACACCAACCTGATCGAAATCACCGAATATTTTGATCTCCTGTGGCGCAACGATATTGCGCCGAGCAAGGTTGTCATGGGCCTGGGATTCTACTCACGAGCCTTCAAGGCCGCCAGCACCTCGTGCACCGCGCCGGGCTGCCCCTGGAGCAGCGTGGGCGACAAGGGTCCTTGCACCAACGAGTTTGGCACCATTAGCAACGCCGAGGTTGCGAGGATCCGAAACGGAGGCGGGGCCGATGTCTCGCTCGATCGGGCCGCTGGCGTCAAGATCCTCAAACGCGGGGTCGACTGGATCACCTACGACGATGAGGAGTCGTTCATGATCAAGACCGACTTTGCGCGATCGCAGTGCCTGGGCGGCGTCATGGTCTGGGCCCTTAGCCTGGACGAAAAAAGCGGCGAGACGTCCAAGCAGCTGCAGAGGGCTACCGGGCTTAGGACGCGGTCCGGGGAGCAGCAGGGAGACACGGGGGATGACGACGATACGCTCGGCAATGTCTACACGGACACGTGCCGGTGGACCGAGTGCGGGGGCGGGTGCGGGTCGGGCTGGGTGTCCATCCCCCGCTCTGATCCGGACGGCAACGGCGAGGCCATGATGGACAGTACCGAGTGTCGGTCCGGGCTGAGCCGTATCTTTTGCTGTCCGGCAAAGTCCAACGTTCAGCCTGTCTGCGGAGTAAGTGACATCCAACCCAGCCTGGGGTATCGTTTCTACCCCGTTCAAAGATAAAAAGCTAACCCAAAGTAACGTGCCGTAGTGGTGGGATTTTTGGAACGGCGCCTGTGGCGGGTCTAGGGGCAGTCGCTGTTTAGACCCCGATGCGGAGCACTCGATACGCCTTAGAGTGCTGGAATGGGCCGAGGTTGGCAGCTATTCGGGAGCATGCCACAAGCCCTCTTCGTACCAGGTTGCCTGCTGCTCCGTCTCGCTCGAGGTTGACGGTACCACGGGCCCGGAGCGCTTAAGATACGTTGATTCGATGCAGCCCTATGGGCGGTGCGATTGGCGCGGCACGTCCTCGTTTTGCGGCCACGGCGTTGATTACGATTCCTGCAACGATTATAATATGCGCGTGTGGACCGAGGTGCTCGCGACAGGTGGCAGCGGCGCAGCCATGTGCTGGCGGCGCGAATCGTTCGGGCGGATGACCAGGGTTCCTCGCGCCTACTGCTGCTCGCCGCCTGCCGAGACGCTGTCGTGGGGCACCTGCACTCACTTCGAAGGGACTCCGGACAGCAATGGGTTCTGTTCGCCCACCTGTCCCTCCAACTATCCAGTGCGGGTAGCCATGGACACGGTCAAGAACGATCAGTGCCGCTCCGGCGCGTCCTGGTTCTACTGCTGTTCGCCAATCAACTGGCGGCACAAGTCGGCCCAGGAGGTCGAGAATGACTTCCGCGCCGCGCTCAGAACCATTCTCGTGAATCAAGGCCGGCCGTGGGAAGACGCACAACGTCCGTCACCATTCTTTTCGGCGGCCTTGGCGAGAGACTCGGGCCCCGGAAGCGACAATGGCACCGTGAACGAGCTGGGGCTGGCGGTCCCGGGCGCTATCGTGCCTCGGCAGTCGATGGACCCAGACCTGGCGTATAGGATCGCACGCTTTGAGCTGATGGCGCTTGAGGCGCGGAGATTTGACGACATTCTGCGCAGGCAGGTCCTCGAGGCTGTCTTCAGCACCATCCTCGGGGAGCTGACGATGGCGTGGACAAGCCAACGTATATTCACCCTCGGCACGAGGCAGAGCAAGAGCGCTGCCAACTCGGAGGCGCACAACTTCCTGTCCAACCTCAACCGCGAAAACTCGCTGGCGGCCAGTAACCGGCAACCGGACGAGGAGGACGGGTTCTGCTGGCACATTTTTACTCTGAAACAGGGTAGATTTGGAGATCTGGACGACGGTGGAGTCGACCTTGGACCAAGATTCGACCCTCGGTATGAATACGACTATGTGTTGGGCGGGCCACCCGATGACTCCGGCCCCGGGGGCAGCGGCGGCAGCACCCGGCGGTCGACGGTGGGTCCAGCGTTGTCACCACAGCTAGGGCAAAGAGGTGATGGCAGCAGCCAGCAGCAGTCAGGGCTGACTGAGAGGTCACCAGGCAAAAAGGAAGAGCCAGTGGGGGGACAAGGAGGCAAGCAAGAAGAACAATGGAACCAAACGGCGGAAGAGAATGAAGACGGCATGGAGTACTCGCGGCTCGAGGAGAGAGCTGACTCATACGGCACGGCGCGCCCCTTTTGGAGCAAAAGGGGCACATCGAATGCAATCTTGGCAACATCGTCGCCCTATCCCAACGGCGACCAGGGGGACCAGTTGCTCCGTGTCACGGGCAAAACCGAGCGCTTCGATATCAGATACACCACCAGGGCAGAGCTCACTGTGTGCCTCCCCCTCCCCCACAAGGTGATAGACGACGCTCCTAAGGGCACGCTTGCTCCTGGACAGATCAAGTGGGTGTCGGAGCATATCCTCGAGCTCCAGACCATGGCGCGCTTCGTCGACTTTCTCCGCGACAAGGAGCTACCGGAAGTGAAATTCGGTGGCTCGACTGGCCCCAAGGCATTAGATAGGGTGACGTCGCCGATTATACCCTCGGGTGCAAGCTACGAAAAACCGCTCGAATACATCCACATGAGCCGCTGGGCCGAGTGGGACAAGCTACGTCTCCGCCACCCTGACGGGCCGCAGTATCTTTCGCCTCTGGATACGATGCTCCAGCAGATGGGGTCGCGGTGGGACGCCGAGGACATGGTCGTGTGCGACGACGCACTAAACGGCATCAAGGCCCGGCTGTACAAGCTCGTCTTGCCAATAACACCGGCGAAATGGAGCACGTGCTGCAATACCATCGACATCAACCACGGTGCGATGGCCCTTATGTGGGTTCAAAAGGTCGGTGGCATGCTCCCGTTCCCGTGAGATTTCATGAGCGTTAGTGCTGATTGCAACATGGAGAAAAACCAACAGGTCGCTGCCGTGTTTGACTACTACGACCACCCCACCATCAAGGCGAACCACAAGAGGTCATACGAAAAGGTCAAGAGGCTGCTGCAGCAGTTCCAGCAGGCATGGGAGGCCGAGACGGGCTTGGTGTTGACGGCCCGTCGATTGCGGACCTATGGAAGGAATACATGACCATGCACATGAGGCGCGTGGTCGCCTGGGCGAACAAGTGGATCGAGCTGAGCATCCTGCCCAAGGTGTCCGTGTACAACCAGTGGTGCCAAGCGCCCAAGATGACGGGGCAGGCCGAGATCGACAGGGAGGTCAGCTGCGGCCTCGGCCGCATGTTTGAGCACTACAGCAACCGTGGCAGCGAGAGAAACAGGGCCAAGCAGCCTAGGTTTGACTTTTCCATCTTCACCTAAGGGGCGGGCTTCAAATACAACCGGCTGACAAAAGTACCGCTCACTTTTCAATATTCCACCCACGGCCGAAATCTACCCTGTATTTCAACGCAAGCCTGCACAATCAATTCTGTTTCAATTAATACGAAAATTTGGGATATAGAAAAACAGTGGCAGCAAATTCTGTGGGTATTTTTTCCACTATTTTACGTACCACTCTCCCGCATTTGCGTTGGTAGGGTTGATGAGAACGCGTCGCGGGATTGCGGGGCCAAAAAAAATCGAAGCGATACTTTTGTCTTCCCACTGTAGGTAGGAGATGGAGAAAGGAATCACCCTAAGCTGCAATCTGTTTGCATTGGTGGGTCGAGCCTAAATATGCCCGCCGGGGTCCCTCCGAGAGTAGGAGATGGGGCACTTTGTTTGAGGAATTTGGGTTGCCTTTTTTATATATTTTTTTTTCCTTCTTTTTTTCTTTGGATATCATATGCGTCGCTCACCACCCTCCACCTCTATCGCACACGATGCACGTGTATCCTCACTTATCTCTGCAACTCCTCCCGCTTGATTGCTTTCATCATAACCCAACAAATCGGCCTCATAAGCTCGCGTCTCTATCTCTCCTCATCATCGTCATCATCACCATCATCCTCATCTTTTTTATCGTCGTCGTAGTCCTCCTGTATCCCGAGCCTCTCGCGTCTCGCTCTCAGCCGCTCCTTCTGTTCCCGCCTCCGCTTGGCCTTTTTCTTGCTTTCCTCCTCGTGCTCCATCGCCATCTTAGCACGGTAGTCGACGATACGCCTCGCCATCTCGGTAGCCCTGTCACTCAACTCCTGTGCCAACCTGTCCCGCTCCGACGCTTGGAGCACCTCCAGAGCTGTCAGACCCTGCTCGTCGTCGTCGTCGTCGCCCATCTTGCGCAGCCCGGCCAACATCACGGCCAGCTCAGCGCGCATATCTTGACGCAGCTCCACGTCCTCCTGCGCCTGGGCCGCCTGGGCCGCGGCCCGCGCCGCCTTCTCGTCCGCCGTCGTCCCCGCGTTGTCCCTGGCGTACATTTCGTCGAGGAACTTCTCGTACCCCTCCTTCCTTGTGCCGATGGGCCCCACCACGGTGCTCTTGAGGTGCTCGTCGGCGGGCGTCGTCAGCAGAGCGCGCGCGGCGGGTGCGGCCGAGCCTCGGCGGAGATAGTCAAAGAGGGGGGGCCTTTGGCAGCATGGGGGTAGCTGCCCCTCGGTCCGCTCGGCCTCGGCCCAGGCCGCCGCATGCTCGTCGTCGCCGACGCGCAGGTGCTTGGTAGCCAGGGTCCAGTAGTTGTCGGCGATGCATGGCAGCGTCGGGTAGGGCAGGGCCTCGCCCGGATCGGGCACGGCGTGCAGCTCCGCGACGGCCGAGAAGGCGCCGCCCGTGCACTCCCTGATGTTGGCGGCCAGCGAGTCCGGCGGCGGCCGGCCAAGGACGCGGTTGCGCTGGGCGTCGGTGAGCGGGGCAGTCCCTGGCAGGGCGGGGTCACTACCGGCACCGACGGCTAGGACCTTGCCGAAGACGTCGCAGCGGCTGAACAGGAGGATCCGCTCCAGCCTGGTCAGCCGGTCGTTCTGGGTGGCGGCCTTGAGGCACAGGGCCTCGGAAATGACCGGATGGATGATGCCGTTGTCGCCGCCATTGCTGCCACCGCCAGCCCCGTTGCCTTTCCCTGAGGGAGCGCCGGCGGCGCCATTACCGCCGCTGCTGCTGCCACCCTCCCGGCATGCCGCGGGGGGTTTGCTGTGCGCGGTTGGCGCCGCCACCACCGGCAGCTCGGCGGCAGTGGGGCCGTCCGGGGCGGATGATTGATCCTTCACTTGGGACATCTTTTGCCGCTGGCTTGCTGGGTGTCTGAGCGACTCTGGGCCGTAATCGTATTTTTGCTGTTGCTCGCCGCAGCAGAAGAGTAGTGAAGAGCTGCGCCGCAGGCGTGATGTGGTCGGGTCTGGACCAGGGGAGGTGTAGGTAGGTAAGCTCGGCAGAGAGGGAATTGGGGTCAGGCCACACAATCTTGTAAGTCACGCAAGAGTCTTGTGCCAAGGGTTGTTGGTTCTTGAAAACTTGTCGCGCCTTGAGGTACGTACCTAGGCAGGTAGGTGGTACCTAGGTTCCCGTCCAAAAGTTGTGGATTTTGCCGGCAGCATCCATGGATCGCGATGACCAGAGGCAGAAGGAGGGGCGATTATTCGGAAGGAGCGTGCCGACACAAGGGCCACGCAGTTCCAAAAAATTGGAACCAACAACCAAGCCAACAACTGCGGCGGGGGACGGTGCCCGGGCTTCGATAAATGCATATCGCAGGGATGGATGATGACATGGTAGGGATCCCCCCTGAATTACTCCGCTAATTACAAGCCCTGAAGAAGCGCCACACCCGCCGACGGCCCGATCCCGCCCCCAGAATTCTAGATCAAGCCAATATTCCCCACATACCCACCAACCGAAATCCAACATCAACAGACCACGAAATAGCCAAACAGGCAGGATGCACGGGTCGAAGGAATGGCGCCCAAGACGGGGCTATCTCTACGAGCGGCCCGGTCACGCCGAAAAATATTAGTTTCGGTCATGCGTGTTAACCAACGGAACAGCGCCAGGGACAGCTTGTCAGCCAGTTCACGGCTAATATCTGTCGAGACGCAGCTTGGCAAGCGGACATCTTTGTGCTCAACAGTCACATGCCACACGGTTGCGCCGAAAAGGAGACATTACCCCTATCTAACCGAAATGTGTGTGCGTATAACACGTCGGGGCGTAGACCAGTTGGTACTTAGGTAAGTACAGACACCAGCCGATAGGCCCCAGAAAACCACGCACATTCCCAAATCTGGCGCAACCGCCGGCGCTTGGCTGCCAATACCCCCTATACGTGGGACTCGTGTTGTAGGCTACAAGATATGAGCCGGGCTGGGCGTCCCATCACCGCCTGCATTCCCTCGTCCTGTTGGTTTCCGTCAGAAGTGTGCGCGTGAACAGCCGACACCGACAGGCCGCCTGGAAATACCAAGAACAAATGATTTTCTGCTGAGGGCGTATGCTGTTTACATGTCGTTGGGCTTGATACGGCTACCCCGCCCCGTCAGTGCGACAAACGCCTCCGTGAGGACTACGTAGGTAGAAGCGACGCGAGCCTTTGGCAAGAGGGGTTCAACATGTACACGTTCAAGTCACCATGCCGAGAGCTCCCCCTCCCGCATGGCGTCACTCGGCGAACGGGCCGTTATGGCAATTTCACGACCCCCTGAAAGTGGTCATAGTAGCGCTGGGATCACGAGATGGAAATAGAGCACATGGCATGGGCTCTGGCCCTCGCAAATGTGGGCGCTTGACAGCGAAAAAAAAAAAAAAAACGCGTCACGTCTTGCATGTTGGCTCAGCAAGGACGCCGGCTGCCAGGTAGCAGCGCGATGTGATATTGTTTTTGTTTTTTTGCCAAGCCGCGGTGCAATATTGGGGCTCTCCATTAACTTCCTGCGCTGTTGAATTGCTGGTCAGGGGGTGGACCGGCGAGCTTGCTTCGTGGCGGCGCGGACGGACGCGGCCGCGCCTCTATTGTGAGGCATCATGATGATATAAATCATCTTGACATCTCTGTCCATCTGTACATTCATGCTCTTTCTCCTCACCAGCCCTGCCTAGCTTTCCGCGCAGCTGTGTTTGACCTCCCCACCTCGTCTCCGACCTCTCGAAACCGCAAATATGAGGCGATCGCCAGTTCTGGTCGCCGTCTTGGCGAGCGTCCTGTCCGGCTGCTCAGCGCAGTACACCCTACCGCCGCCGACAACGGCGGACCCGTCAACGATCAAGGACTGCACCTTCTGGCACGTCGCCGAGGCCTCGGACAGCTGTGGCAACATCGTCTCGGACAACCTCATCACTCTGGAGCAGTTTATCCGCTACGTACGTCTGATATCATCCTGAAAATCCCCATGACCAAGGCCGGCAGATCCCCCCTAACACGCATCGGCGCCCCAGAACCCCTCGGTTGGATCTGCCAGCTCTTGCAAGCTCGTGACGGGCAACTCGTACTGCCTGTGAGTGCGAATCCTCCCTTCCGACTCTGCCAGATACAAAGACCTATACTAACGCCACAGCTTTCCATGACAGAGAGGAGAACTGGGGCGTCCCGACTCCCCCAGACGACACCCCGGACCCGACCCCGACGGGCGGCCCGGGCGACGGCAACGGCGGCGTGTCGACGCCCTCGCCGACCCAGCCCGGCATGGTGGGCAACTGCAACCGCTTCCACTTCGCCGAGCCGGGCGACAACTGCTGGACCATCTCGCAAAAGTACAACGTCCCGATGGCCGACATCATCCGCTGGAACACGGGCGTCGGGAGCAACTGCGAGCTCATGTGGAGCGGCGCGTACCACTGCATTGGTGTTAGTGGCGGCGGCAGCAACCCCCCCGGCACCACCCTCGTCGCCAGCACGAGGACAAGCACCACATCGACGACGACGGCGCCGGGCAACGGCGTCACCACGCCGACGCCGACGCAGCCGGGCATGGTGGGCAACTGCAACAGGTTCCACTTCGCCGAGGAGGGCGACAACTGCTGGACCATTTCCCAAAAGTACGGCGTGTCCACCGCCGACCTCATCCGGTGGAACGCAGGCGTCGGCGACCAGTGCCAGCTCATGTGGGGCAGGATGTACCACTGCGTCGGCGTCATCGGCGGTGGTGGCGGCGGTGGCGGCAACCCTCCCCCTCCCCCGCCCACGCAGACCCAGGGCAACGGCATACCGACGCCGACGCCGTTCATGCCGGGCATGGTGGACAACTGCCGCCGCTTCCACCTCGTCCGCGAGGGCCACACGTGCTGGTCCATCTCGCAGTCGTCGGGCGTCTCCGTCGCCGACATTGTGCGCATGAACCCCGGCGTGGGCGACGACTGCCGCTTCATGTGGAAGGACGCGTACATTTGCATTGGGCAGTGATACTTTTTTTTTTTTTTTTTTTTAATTATTTGACATTTTGTGACCACGGGCGGTGTCAAGGCAATATCTTGACCAAGGCAGACGTTCTTGGCCGAAATACTTACCCGATTGAGTAGCTCGATTAGTGTACTTTTCACCGTGCAGATACTGTATCTCAAACGTACTCTATAATAAAAAATAAAAAATAAAATAAAAAATAAAAATCCAGCCCCACTTGTACCCGGATTCCGACCAGCCTTATGCATTGCTGAGTCGCGCCTGAGCCCCTGAGACAGATACCTAACTGGGCTTCGCCCCCACGCCGGAACTTTTCTTCCGACCCCCAATTTGAACTCCCCAATTAGTGAACCTTTCAGATTGGCTCCCGCAGGCTTCCAGGAGATTTGAACAACCATCCTGATTCACGTCCCTCCTCGGTTATTCTTCCAACTCAAGCTACTGCGTGCCGCAAGGGATGTCGGTGGGACTTTTAAGGGGCTCGATGACGAAGTCGTCGTAGGCCACCAGGTTGCCCGCGTGGGGGGTCAGCTGCGCCTTGCCAGCAGCATCCTTGGTGACCGTGAAGCGGGTCGAGTAGCTACAGAAGGAATAGGGTCGCCCGGGTCAGCAGTTATTCTCGAAGCAGCCGAGACGATGCGAGGTCTTCGACCGGGGACTCACTAGGCCTGCGAGCAGTTCACGCCGTCGTAGCGCGTCTCGATGGCCCCGAGGACCTGGTACGTCTTGCGGTCCGCCGTCTCCGAGTCGACGGTGGTGGCGTTGGGCACGTGGTTCCAGTGCTTGATGCCGCCCGGCGGCAGGAGCTTCTCCTTGAGCTGGGCGACGGCCGCGGCGCCGGTCGCGACGTTGCCGCGCACGATGAGCTGGCCCGACGGCGTGAAGAAGTCGACGAAGCGGTCGCTGGAGGTGGAGATCTCGGAGAAGGCGTAGAGTCTGGAGGATTCAAAGCAACAAGCGAAGCAGCGTCAGTTTCTGGGTCCTGGAGAAGGGATCTTTTTGTAGGTATGGGGACGGTAGTGGCTGACTCTTCCAGGTATGGGCCAAAGGCAGGCTCGACATCGGCCGAAGGGGCGTATCGGACCATGCTCACCGCGGCGGCGGCGCCTAGAAGGGGCAGGCAAGCGACGATGTTGTTGATCTGCATCTTGTGGGCGGGTTGGGAGTGATGATGACTGCCTCCTACTTCCTTCACAACATCTTGGAACGCCCAGTCCCAGCTCTTTATAGGCATCCAGGTATCCATCAGGCCATCGCGTCGACCGCCAAACCCCATCATGATCTCTGTGGAGAGCCCCCCCAAAGGAGGATGTGGGATATGGACCCCCTTTGCACAGACCGAAGACGTTCAGAGTAATATCTCTCCACTCTCGCGGAGACCGAGTGGGTTGTCTCCATTTCTCTGTCTGCCAAGGCCATCACCACATCCTGCCGCGGTGGACACAGGCGGGCGCAAGCGGGTGCAGCCGGGTGAGACTTGGGATGATGTGGTTCTGCGAGCGCGGGCCGGACCTGTCGCTGGTTTTTATCCGGCGGTGGGCGTGGGCGCCGTTTTCCACGCTCGGCCTGCGGGTGCTAGTGGCGGGATTTGAAGCAGAGCTTCCTCCCGAGACTGGCTTGAAGGACCCATCGCTGTTTCTCGAGTATCTCCTTGACGTCGAGTCAGTCTTCTATGGATCTGCCCCCGCTAGGAGACTTGCGGCCAATGTTCTAGCATCCGCACCATGTCTTCTCTCGAAGCCGCCTTGTGGTCCTTCACGGCCTTGACGACAGTGGGATCCAAATAAATATCTTTGGCGAGCTCAATCGCTGAGACCTCGCAGCTATAAAGCCGGTTCTTGGATTTCCAGAATGTGGCGAGTTGTCTCCCGGAGTCATAAGTCCAGGTCATTGGTATGGAGGGTTTTAACTTGTGCGGTTTGAGAACCGAGACGGCACCTCTGATATCCTCCACGCCCACGACCGAGGTAGACCATAGCATCACCAGCTTGTGCAAGACGTTCGGGCTGTGATTGCGCAAACCCTTTAGTAGGTCCGCGACAAGTTCGTCCCTGCGGAACAGGGCTGCGTAAGCGCAGAAAAGTATGTGCCGCTCGTTAGCGCGAGCCGAGGACGGGTACAGCTTCCAGAACAATTTGGTGAACCCGTGATAGACGGCGACCGCCGCCGGCAGAAGCTCCAAGTGCAACTTCTTCAAGGGCTTGGATATGGCAAGCCGCTGCACCCGCTGCTCCACCCACTGCTCCGCCATCTTCCGCTGGTATCCTGAAAACGGAACCCTTGGGCATTTCACGAGCGACCCGAATCCGGTGCCGAACCCGGCATCGACGGAGCCGCCCCATTGCTGAAGACAGTTTATGCGAGCGATGCATCCCTCCTCGTCTCCGTTCAGGCACCAATGGAGCGTGGCAGCGGTCAGAAGCTCGGTTAGCGCCTCGTACTCGATGGAGTCACTGTACTGGGTATTGCCTCTGGCGTCCTTGAGCACCATGTCGAGGATTTCTAGGCGGTTGCTGAGCGGCAACTCTTTGGGTAGGGTTTTGAGGAAGTGCCCTCCATGCGGAATCGAATCCTTGGCCGCCAATGCTTCCGCAAAAGCTAGGACGGATGTTTGCCAGCCGGCCGCTCCGGCAAAGACTGCAGCCTGGAAATAGAGGTTGCAATGGATCGTTGCCATCCTCACAAAATGCGAAACGGCCATATTCTTTCCGCAAAGGCTGAGAAATGCCCACCAAGTCTCCTCAACCTTTTTCAATGGACCATCGTAGACTCGCCGGGGGCCGACTCTCTCGAACGAGATCCCCGCCTCGACGAAGAGTCGTACAGCCGCGACGTCTCCCATCACCACGGCCAGCAACGCCGCCGGCCCGACGAGCCACCAGCCCGAGTCGCCGCCGTATGAAAGGAGCGCCGCGATGCAGGCGTGGTTCCGATACCACACCGCCCAAAACAGCGGCCCGCAACCGATGGACATGCCCAATCCTGTGCTGGGCGTGATCTTATTGAGGCCGTCATAAATGGCATTTGGGCTCGCTCCCTCAAGGATCATTTTTCGAATGTCTTCTGGCTTGGTCTTGTGGTCGATCTGGAGGAGAACCCTGTCGAGTTGTAGACGTCGGAATGGATCTAGCTTTCCTCGATTCACCTGGCCAGACAGGATGGCCCTCTTGTCTCGCAGAACCCGTCCCGCGGTCGACATTTGCGTGGCTGCTTGAACGCCCCGCGTGTGCGGTAGCGCCGTAGTCGCGCCCTGCTTGGTGGAGGTTTGAGCGCGCGCTGGGGCCGAACCCTGCATGAGAGCTGTTGTTGAGCTCGAGATGCCTTTCGCAGTCCTAGTCACACTCGCCGGGGGTTCTGGCTTTTTGACGATGTTTCGTTCCTCCTCTCTTTGCTCTTCTATCAGGTCCAACATGTACCGGGGCATTCGCCGCTTCGGGTCTGGTTCTTGACCACTGTGGGGAGCATCATATTCGCTCGCATCGATCACGGATTCCTGATAAGTCGTCTGCGCATAGGTCGAGACGTTGTCGATGAACCTTTGCACGAGCATGTCCTTCCCGCTGGCTTCGCCGCCCCCGCGAGCCTGAGATTCCCGTATTTGAAGGGCTAGCCGGTCCAGCTTGCGCCCAAGTCCACGCGTGTCTTGGAGAATTGCGCCGGTGCGCTCCTTGATCACCATAGCATCCTCACGAATCGCGCCCGTATTATCCCTAATGTCGTTAGATATAGACCTTTTATCCCCAATTCCCATCATCAGTATATGAATTGGTCACAGTTGATTGCAGCCCAGGCCAATGGTGAAGACGTGAGTGGCTTACATGTCTAGCACCAACAACGCCATGTCAACGGCGGTCTTATGCCTCTCCAGTGACACCAGCTCCTGGCGGACCTCGTTTTGTCCGTACAGCGCCCATTGTGTGGCCGAGAAGCTTTTGTCCTGGCTGAATTTGCAGATCATCGTCTCAATCTTTGTCACCGCGTCGGTGCACATTCCGACAATCTCGGGCAAGGATTGCAAAATGTCTGGTACCGCCGCTATCGTGCGCCCTGCGACCATGGTGTTGATGCTCATCATGACCGCACGGAGCGAGTCGAGCTCCTTTTCGATCCTCTCGAGCTCGTCTCGGGCCTCCCGCACCTTTGTGGCGAATTCATGGATGGCCATGGCGGTTTTGCCCACAGCCCCGACCAAGGAAAATGTTGCCGTGACGAGCGATAAGGGATCCATCGTGACTCGATATTAACTAGGTACCTATTGACAGCAGCATACGTTAAATAGCAGGGGGCAGATATAATGGAAGCCAATCGTCCGTCACGAAAGGAGAGTGCTTTGCGATCGAGATTTCGGACGGAAACATTGAGAGAATAAAAGCCCACGGGAGAGAGAGGGGGGGACAGCGCAGCCCCCAATCTTCGTTGAATGAGGGGGCGCACCGCACTACGTGCATCCATACCCGCATTGGCTCGAAAAACTGCAAAGAGGCTGCTCACCGCAGACAATAGCCTCGAACGCCTGACCGAGTCGCTGCTCTTGGGAGAAGGCGCGCCAGCCATCAAGGGGCAATATCTGGAGCCGCCGGCTAGTGCACTGGATACATCATCAAGGATACCTTGACGGCCAGCTTTCAAGGCGGCAGCACGAAGCCTCCTCCACCTCGACCGCTCTCGGTTTCCTGTTCAACCTGGTGTACTGGCACGCCGCCTTCATGTCTGACTGATGGAAGATGACTGACTCACAGCTCCTGGTATTCGAAACTGGTTTGTGGCCAGGATCACTTGAGAAAAGGTAACTTGACGTTGGCTTGTGGGGGATGCAGCATGGTTACAGCAATGGTTTTATTGTTACCAGTTTTCCGAGACTACGAATACACCGCAGAACAAACGCAGAAGATGTTCTGCCCCCCTGCTCTCCTCTCCCATCTCCTGTCTCTCCTCACACCGCCCCATCCCGATGCGTACCTTGACCCCGCGCCGTCGACTTGTGCCGTGGTTCGTCTGTGCGGTTCGCCGTCGTGTAGGTTCGCGGCTGACGTGGGAGGATGGCTGTTTCGCGGACCGAAATGTGGACCGAGCCCGTAGAAGACAAAGGTTGTTTCTTTTCTTGTCAGCGCAGGCTTGGTGTGGGTGAGAAAAACCCCTCCGCTTGGGTACTTGTACCCATGGGAATCACCCCGGGGAGGGGAAAAAGCAATCCTTCTAGTGATCCAACCCGCCTCATTGTACACGCAGTGGTAATCATGGAACGATCGTGTTTATAGCCCTTTAGATTTAAATCCCCGGCGGCTTGGTCACGTCCTCAAAACAAAGGGGCCTGCCTTTGCGAGGACTCTCTGGCGAGGCCAAAGCAGAGAGAGATCAACTGGGGAATGTGAGCTGTCCGTCCGTCGATGATGAGCACTAAGACAAACCCGTACATCCACCTCGGAGTATCCTTCGAGGCCTGGAAACGACGGCACAAGTTATAAATCTCTGAGACAAAACCCATTCTTCTATTGTGGTGGCCTTTTGGCACGTCTAGTCGGAGACCGCCCACAGGACAGGGTACGATGTGTTCTCGATATCCAGATATATCTTCTACAGGGCCAGTGAGCCAAACGAGAGAAGGCATAGCAGCCTGGGCCCCCGATTCCTGGAAAAATCTGCGGTCGCAGCACAATGAGCTCAATGCAGGGGTAATGGGGTGCCCGGCACTGGGGTCCAGCAGCCCCTGGTGCAACTAGAGTTATGCAGCAGACCGTAGCAGTGACAGCCCAAAGGCTTGACGAACGGTCTATCAAGAGTATGTGGCAGGAGAATAGGTTGGCCGCCAGGAGAGGCAGGCACACAACGTGCTGCACTTAGGCCGCAGGCTTGCGTCTACAGTCCCACGGAGGCACGACGCCTCCCTTCTTGTCGATTCCGCTCACCGAGAGCAGTAGCTGAGCGCCACGCGCCTACTGCAGGCCATCGCGCCATCTTGGAGAGTAAAATGGTCTCTCTAGCAGCGCCAGTTTCCTGGTTCCTTGGGTGGGTGGGTGCCCAGTTCGAAAGGCACTCGAAGGCTAGCACAGACGGTGACTGGGATGCAATACTCTCGCTCGGAGGCAAGTGTGATGGTGCTACTGCTGCACCGGGAAGCAGTGACGACATCAGCAATCGGGGCGCGGGCGGTACCTAGGGGGAAGGAAAAGGGGGAAGTCGGGAGCCTACCTAGCAGGTAGGTACAAGGCTCCGCTGGGCTGTCCATGGCGGGCTTCGTAGTCGCTGCCATGTAAGCCGGTAATCGAACCAAGCTCTCTGCGCTGGGCTGTGTCTTAGGAGGTGGCGTTTCCTTCGCGCTGAGTGTCCTGGACCGGAAAGCAGGACAGTCGCGCCCTCTGCTGTTGGCCTCTGAAATGTGGACAATGGCGATTTAGCGTTGTTGGAAGAGGGAAATGGCGACCCCTGGAGCAGGAATCGAGGGATTTTGACGCCTACGCATGCCATGCTCCTGACTCTTTGATACGGGATGTCGCCGAGCGCAAGGTAGGAGCGTACATGCGCTTCCCTCCCTGCCTGCGCTGAGCAGCAACACACAGATCAAACAGCCCCTTATCTCCATGACCTCCTGCCTCCCAACATGTCTTCGTCGGTGGGCTCTTGCTGCAGCTCAGAATCGATAGCAAAGGGCACCGCCTGCCATGATTGCATGGAAGTGTAGAAGGCACCTCGTGGGCTGAACGACGGGGTACTTAGAGGTCTCCAAACACTTCTCTCCTGGCCGATCCAACTCTCCTCCTCTTCATCCCCTACATCAACATCTCAACCTCGTCAACACCACAGACTCCAGCACCAGCCCTTCTTTGGACATCGACCAGTCCCACAAGACATTCTACCCTCCTCGCGTGCTCCCCTTTTCTTCTTCTGGTGCTCTCGTCCTCCACTTCCTCGCGTCCTCGATCGAGCCACCTACCTGCCGCTCTGGCACCAGTCCCGTCTCCAGCCTCTGAACGTCTCAGCAAGACCCTGCATCCTCAGCACATCGAACATCCCTTGTCCTTTCTTGCTGCCGTCTCCGTTTACTCCGTCTACCCTATCTCGCTGCCCCTGTTTCAACGATTTGCAGTTGGCGACACTTGTCGGCCCCGGCATCGCTTGTCTCCTCTCCACACCCTCCCCTATCTCATCATCTCCTATCTGTCCCCTCCCCTGCCTCTTCTTTCTCCCTCTTTCTAGTTTGTTGTTGCCTCAGAGATTGACGACTTTGTCGCGGCTTTGGCCCTCATCATCGGCAGACTGATCCGACCATGCCAACAGTGCATCTCTTTCTCTGCTTTTGCCTCGCCAGAGATGTTCCTTTCACAAGGTGGGTGACCTCCACTCCGGCGGCCAGCCGTCAGTTGACGAAAACATTATTATCAGGCCACGGCCCGTGAAATGAAGAGGAATCTGATCACGGCGTGCGTGGGATGAAGAGCATTTGTTACGATCCAATGGCGGTTTGGCATGTCTGGAGTTGGAGGGAGGAACCCACTCAGCACCTTGTGTGCTGATAAATACAGGCCTTCATGCCCTTCTCCACAACAGGTTCCACATTTCCACGCCTACGACACCGACTCCTCCCCACATCAGCCACGAACTTAAACGCCGAGCGACACCGACGAGCCATGGCATCGGCGAACCGTGGTACCGGCGAGACACGACACGGGTCGATGGCGGGACCAAGATACACTTCGGTGGCGGCAGGGGAGGATGAGAAGTAGGGAGAAGGGGGGAATGGTGATCTGGCGATCTGGTGGCCTGGCGGTCTGGTGGTCTGAGTCGAGCAGCGAGACGAAGGAGCTTTGAGTGGTATATTAGGTGCATAATCGAACAAGTGGCTATTATCGTTTGTCGTCTGACAGACAGCTGTGCCTTTTGACTGCTTCCTGCTCGATGCCTCTGCCGTCGCTGTCCTTGATGCAGCATCCAGTGCCTCCTTGTATTTGCGCTCGCAGGTGCAAGTTCTTCGTCGCCACGATCTAGTTCCGGCTTTTGCCTTCCCGAGATCAACCAGTTCCTCCCTGCGCTTTGCTTTTCCTTACGTACGCCTCCCTGAAATGCGACCAGAAATTGCAACATTGTGCCTCAGAGCTTTGTGACATTTCTAGCCGATGTCCACAGCCCCGAAGGACAGTCCAAGCCGGACAATACGGCATTTTCCCTGAGGCTCATCACCGGCGCAATAAGTATTCACGTTCCAGTAAAGCGTCTTGGTACATTTCTCCTAGATCCCCAGCGCTCAGTCGGAAAAAACCAGCATTGTGCCTCTGAGCTTTGAGGCCAAGGCGGCATATCCCGAGGCTCATCATCGGCGCACTAAGTACCCGACTTCCAATAAAGCGACCCGGTACGTTTCCCCTAGATCCCCTGCATCTAATTAGCTGCCCTCATTGTGCCTCAGAGCTTTGTGACCTGTCGGGTCGATGTCCACAGCCCCGAAGGGCAGTCCAAGCTGGACAAGACGGCACTATCTTGAGGTTCATCACCGGCGCAAAAAGAACCCTGTTACACGATTTTTAATACCGCTTAGTATATGTCCCCCAACTTCCCAACATCCAACCAATCGATCAATCGAGAAAAAAAAAAAAAAAAAAAAATCGTGCCTCAGAGATTTGTCACATTTTTAGCCCCTGTCCCCAGCCCCGACATGCAGCCCGAGTTGAGGGACGGGAAGGCATTATTGTTGTGCTCATCATCGGCGCAAGAGCATTGTTACGACTTTCGGACTGCGGTTTGGTATGTCGAGAGTTGGAGGGAACGTAGACGGAAGTGCTTCTGTCGTGCCCCAGGGCAAGGTCCGCGAGTATTTATCTCCAAAGGCTCCCGAAGTTTCCCCTCTTTACAGTATCTAGACTTCCAGAGCCGTAGGTGCCTCAAAAGTTCCTTTTTCTCTTTCTCCCGTATATGCACCGCGCCTACCTGCACCCATGACGTGTTGATGCGAGCGGTGACTTGGGTCAGCAGCACGAGGACGCCAGGTACAAGGACAGGCCGCACCGTGCGGACCGCTGCAGACGGGGAGGCTAACTTTCCACGTATTGTGCGGAAACTGGCGAACCTTGGAGTCCAAGCGTTCCTGCATCGTGCAACTATTTTTCAATGTCATTCTAGCTTGTGTCAGATTTTTAACCCGTTTGACACCCGAAAAGCCATGCAGCCCTCGAAGCTTTTCTCATGGTGCCACGTGCCTAAGCTGGCTTGCGGGAGAGAGGAGCTCGATTTGAGGCTGCGGCGGTGGGTCTCCCCGCAGATTACGTCAGTGGGTGATTACTGGTGCCGTCGGGATCAGCCCTTGGTAATCTACATTTACTCGGGGGCTGTACCTTGTGGGCCCCCACCTTGAGAGGGGATGCTGTTGCACGCGGTGCAGGAATTGATTAGTCAAGTGCACGGACGTGTTGGGCAGGACGCGCTGCAGGCAAAATTTGCGAGAAATCTGTCCCAGCGGGCATGGAGCATCATCAATCAGACAGAACAATCAATCAATCCAATCAGATCAATTCATTCTCGTTACGCTGTGCAACAGATGCAAGGTGGGGGGCCCGCAAGGGATATCCAAGAAGTAGCCGAGCCCGCCCGCACCAGCGCCGCATTTCAATTCCTTCCCTATCATCCATCTCTTCTTTACATGGAGCCCCTCTCGACGTTTGACAGGCGCTCAATTGAAATACAAAAACCATGCCAATTCTATCCTCCTATTGTGTTCGCAAAATCATGTCCATATCCCCGCAACTCCCATTGTTCTGCCAAGGAGTCCTACACAGGCTGGTTGTTGAGGTTTGCGAGGGCGGCAGCACCAGTCCCGAATATGGCCGTCCAGACGGATGCAAAGAGGAGACCGAACCCGAGCCCGAGCGGGCCCCAGACCTTGAGGCCGTCGATACTGGATAGCCCGCCGTAGGTACCCACCGCGCTCTGGGCGTGGAACCCGGCGATGATAGCGACGAGGACGAAGAAGCGGCGGTCATGCGGTCGAGTTCTGTCCAGAAACGCCAGCAGGACAAGGATGAGGTAGCCCAGACCGCAAATGGCGTAGGCTACCACAAGGAAGCTCCGAGCCACATTGTCGTCTTGACCGGCAGTCCCGAAGGACAGAACGGGAACGGCGAGGCTTCCGGTTGCTGCGAGTAACCCGGCGCCGTTGGCCAGAGCGCCCATGGTTGTGAAGGGGAAGGATATGGCGGCCACTGGCGTTACAATGCCGGAGGTGAAGATAAGAAGTCCCGCCAGAACCATAAATGGGTGGAGACGGCGGGCTGGCCAGCGACGGCAGGGCGAGGTGTCGAGCAGCTCGACTGATCCCTTTTTCGAGGAGATGGTCTCGGGAGATGCCAGAGCACGACCTCTGGCAGAGTGGGGGGAAGGGAGGAGCGCGCGATATTTCTCGTCGGGGGCTGCTGTAACACTGAAGTTTGTCCGATGGTTGCGCTGGAGAGACGATTATGGCTGTTAGCCATGTGTGGAAGTGGGCGGGCAGCTTAAGGTTAATTGATTGACTGGGGATAGGGGCAACTAACCGTGCCAAAGACACGAATCACCACTGACACCGGCTCGATTTCCGGTGGCGTCACTGTCAAGACTCTTTTTGCGGAGAATGAGGTTGGCATTATGGTCGTGAAAAGATGCTTGGGCGAAAAGAGTTTGCTGTGCGAGACACGGGTTGCGTTTCCGCGCAGAAATGCTTTCAGGTCAGTGGAACGCCGCCCCCTGGGCTACTATGGAAGCAAACTGGAAAACTCGGATAATCGAAGAGGTGAATAAGATGATACCGAGTTATATTTTATTTTTCTGCGAAATAGTTTTGGACAGGGACAGTCCTGTTTTTGAAGAACTTATATTTCCAGGACCCCTACTTCCATCTGACCCAGCACCGCAAACTGGCGGGGACGCTGGTGGGCGAGCCGGGTTTCTGGGTCGGTTGACGGGGGGGTTGTTCGTGCTCGGCAGCAGTGGTACTTTTTGGGTGAGGTTTGGCCTGCAGAACACAAATACCGCCTATTATTCCTGGCAAATCCGTACTGTACTGTACCGTCACAGGGACAAACAAGGGGGAGCTCGGACCCTCCCTTCCTATCAAGGACGCTGGCAGTCTAACGACACTCAAGGGAATACGCATTAGTCAATTCTCGTCCAGCCGGAATGGTGAAGGATAGCAAGCACACCTCCAGCCCGTATTCGCTGCTAACCCTGACGAAACGAAAGCAAGCAACGCAATACTCACGCGTTCGCACTCGGAGACTTGCCACTCCCGTCAGCCGAAAAAAAGGCGCTGCGAAATGGGTGCATTCTGTCAGCTCGCCGCGGGTGGGAGACTAGAAGCTATCGCTGAGCCTCTCAATTTTCCTCTGTGCAGAATATTCCTCTTCGAAGACGTGCATGCTATCACTCCTTTACACTGCTGGAGACTTTCTCACGTGATACTTTAAAGATACTTTCCTGGAGGTAACCATGGGAAAATTGAGCCGCCTACTGGCTCGAATATATGATTTCGCCCTTCATACGACATCAAAGCATGCACGCACCGGAAACAAATTCGAGGCACAAGGTGGCTGCCGGAGACCTTGGAGCATCTCAATCAAGTTCGCTAAACTTAACAAACTTGGAATAATTATATAACCTCCTACTCCGAAAGCCCTACGCTGTGGATAACAACCATATGCTATGCTTTCGTCTCTCGCAATACCAGAATTTTCGATTTCGGGACAGGGTGGATAGCCTATCGGCTTGGAACCACATCCCTAGGGGAAGCTCTTGACCCAATCAACACAGAATATTATGGAGACGTGAGCTGCCAGTCTTAGCGGGTAACCGGGGCCTTTGTAGATGGGACTTGCATCGGCCTTGCCAGATCCAGGCCTTGGTGGCAGAGCGACTGACCGGCCGGATCCAGGTGGCATTCATGGACGTCTAGCAGGCTAGCACTTTGGTAATAAGCGGCCCCGTGGCGTGCACCTGGGACATGGGATGCCCGGCTCTAATAATGTAGTCACTGCCAGATTTTAATGGCAGGATGATCCTTGCTAAAAGGCAGAGCGGTGCGCTCCCGTTGATCTGGGTCTATTTGCACGGGTGTGCTTCCCAGAGGATTTCCATGCGCGGCCAGTATATGTTGCAAGCTGAAAATTCAGGGGGAAAGAATCCAGCGCCGCGTTGAGCTCGAAGCCGTGTCGTCCAAACGACGCAGGGTTAGGGTCCGCGCCCAACTGCCCCGAGCCTAACCGTTACCTAAGCCCACTACTAGCCAATCACGACGACGCTTTTGTCAAGCAATTCCGAGCTTGCGGGAACTTTGGAGACCACACCCGCAGAACCGCCCGAGGCCGACGACGACGACGGCGACCGACGCCAATTGAATTGAGCCGAAACGCCGCGTTCCCCCCTCGAACCTCGGAATCGCCAACTCCAAAATGGCGAGCAAGCTGTCTCCCCTCTTCCGGACCGCCGCACGGTCGGCGTGCCGCCGCGCATCACAGCAGCAGCCCCAGACCCGAGCCATATCGTCGACGGCGGCAAGGCGAAGCGACACCCTCATGATCGTGCGTCTCTCCCCCTGCAACCCCTCGACGCTAGCTTAGGCAGTCCTTCCACCTGTCTTAGAGGAGCCAGACAGCTCCCCAGGTCCAATTGGGCCAGGACAGGATAGTGGGCGGGCCCAATCCACGGGGAAATATTATAGACTGACATCACGCAGCACCGCAACACGCCAGACAACAACCCGGACATACCCTTCAAGTTCAGCGCGCAGAACGAAAAGGTCATCGCCGAGATCCTGAAGCGCTACCCGCCGCAGTACAAGAAGGCGGCCGTCATGCCGCTGCTCGACGTCGGCCAGCGCCAGCACGGCTTCACCAGCATCAGCGTCATGAACGAGGTCGCCCGCCTGCTCGAG
>JNVV01000027.1:123892-152538 GCA_000733355.1 Falciphora oryzae
AGGCGGCCGTCATGCCGCTGCTCGACGTCGGCCAGCGCCAGCACGGCTTCACCAGCATCAGCGTCATGAACGAGGTCGCCCGCCTGCTCGAGATGCCCCCGATGCGCGTCTACGAGGTCGCGTCCTTCTACACCATGTACAACCGCACCCCGGTCGGCAAGTTTTTCGTCCAGGCCTGCACCACGGTATGTTTTTTTTCCTCTCCTTTTGCCCGCTACCTACCTAGCATAAACCTGCAACCTAACAGCTGACATTGACACACACAAAAAAAAGACCCCCTGCCAACTCGGCGGCTGCGGCTCCGACCTCATCGTCAAGGCCATCCGCGAGCACCTCGGCATCGAGCAGGGCCAGACGACAAAGGACGGGCTCTTCACCTTCATCGAGGTCGAGTGCCTCGGCGCCTGCGTCAACGCCCCCATGATCCAGATCAACGACGACTACTACGAGGACCTGACCCCGGAGTCGGTCAAGTCGCTCCTCACCGCCCTCAAGGACTCGGCCGCCGCCGGGGGAACAAAGAAGGCCGCCGTGCCCAAGCCCGGCCCCCTGTCCGGCCGCGACACGTGCGAGAACAGCGCCGGCCTGACCAACCTGACGAGCCAGCCGTGGGGCATCGAGACGACGAGGAAAGATCTGTAGAGAAAAGGTTATTTGGGTGTGGGGGCTGAGTTGGAGGGGGGTTACCAAAAGCAAAAGGCTGGATCGGGGGATGGGTGGCACTGATGCTGTGTCCTAGACGATGGCCTGGGAAGGGTTCCGGGAGGGCCTGTCCGAGAGGGTGGGGGAATAGACCGTTATTCTCTGTACATACAACCCGTATTGTGGAAATCAATGCATAAAGGAGCGGATGGATACAAACCGGCCATTCCAGCTGGCGACTGTGTATGGCGGTTTTGATGTCATGCACATGGGCCTTGCATGCAGGTGTGCCGTTTCCTGAACAAAATTTTGCCTATCAACCTGTACATGGAAAGAAAATGCCCATCCTTCGGTATCTGATATTTCTCCCATGGCAAACGTAAAATGACTCCTGAAAACCTTCGTAGACCATAGCGAGTCATGATCCTGATTCTTCAAATGATCTCAACTGGCTTGTGTATCAATTCTTTCGAGATTGCAAACTTTCAGTGCACATTTACTCCCGCCACACAACATCCCCTTCGTCATCAACCCCTCGCCCGCTCGCCGAGCCTCAGGATCCAGCCGTCGCCCTGCCTCTTGCCACCGGGGCCCATGCCGCCCCAGACCACGACGGCGTTCTCGTCGTGATCGACCGAGGTGGCGATGCAGCCGCGGGGTCCGGGCCCCTCGGCGGCGCTCGGGTCGTCCTCGTCGTAGGCGGCCGTCTCGACGCGGTACCAGCGGCCCTCGCCCGTCTTGCGCCTGAAGACGGTCAGGACCGCGTCCGTGACGCTGGCCATGCTCATGCCGAGCGAGGGGACCTGGAACGCCCAGACGTCGCCCCAGTACTGCTGGTCGCCGCCCTCGCCCAGGATGAGGAGGAGGTACTCGCGGCCGCCGCCCGTCGTGACGGCGCAGAGGCTGTGGACGCTGCGCGCGCCGGGCCAGGGGTGCTGGTCGACGAGCGACTTGGCCGCGCCCTCCTCCTCGTCGGCCACCGACACGCCCGGCGCCTCCTCGGCGAGTGTCTTCCAGCCGCCGCCGCGGGCCGTGACGTTGACCTCGTCGCCGACGGCGCTGACGTCGTCAAAGGTGTCGAGCCCCAGCTCCAAAAAGTCGATGCGGCCGCCCTGCGGCTGGCCCGCGGCGTCGGCGCCGCCGAAGCGGTAGAGGCGCGACTTGCTGATGCACACGGCGGACCCCTGCCTGCCGGGGCCGGGCGCGTCGGGGAGCTGCTGCCAGACGCGGGTGTGGACGTCAAAGGCCCAGGCCTCGGTGCTCAGCGAGCCGTCGGCCAGGCGGCCGCCGTGCACAAACAGGGTGCCGTAGCCGTCCGACTCCTCGTCGGTCGCGTGCGCGGCGATGTTGCCGACGACGGGCGCCTGGGGGATGCCCACCTCTGCGCGGTCGCCCTCGGCCCACTCGCGCCAGCCGGCCGCCTTGTCGGGCCCGCGCATCTTCTTGCGGTTCGTCCCGTTGCCCGGCTGGCCCGGCCGGTCGGTTGCGGCGCAGCAGTGGCCGCTCCGGGCGGCGGGGAAGGCCTGGCGGGAGGCGGCGGGGGCGAGGGTCAGGGGCGCCGGCAGGGTTGCGGGCCTGGGGTCGAGGGCGGCCCAGGTGTGGGTGCGAGTGTCGAAGGCCCAGACGCGGCCGCGCTCCTCGAGGGGCGGGGCCGCCTGCGGGTCCGGCCCGGGCTGGCGGCCGCCGAAGATGAGCACGCGGCTGCCGATGACGGCCGAGGCGTGGCCGACTCGCGGCGGGGGGACTTTGTGGGAGACCACCGAGGGCGACGCTGGGCCCTTTCCCTTGTCTTTCCGGGCGGCAGCCGGGGCGTCGTCCTCTTCGTCGCTATCTGAATCTTCTTCCTCGCTGCTAGACTCCTCTTCCTCGCTGGATTCCTCTTCCTCCTCAGGCGGGGCCGGCGCGCGCCCCGCAGGGCTTGGCTCCCTGATGACGGGAACGTTGGGGGCGTCGCCGAGGGGTATTTCGGTCAACCCCTTGTCTTTGCCGGAGCTGGTGGGCGCCGCGACACCCTCTTCCTGGGGCGCGTGCTCGACGGACTGGGGTGCGGGCTTCGGCTTGATGGCGTAGCAATCGGCGCCGGCGAAGCCCTGGGGTAGGGCGACGGCGTAGACGTCGTTGTCGGCGGGCTGGCGGACGCGGCCGTCACCGCCGAAGATGTAGGCGGTTCCCGCGACGACATCGACGGTGTGGGACGAGCGGGGAAGGGGCGGAAGCGAGATGCGCTCCCAGGTACCCTTGAGGGCGTCACTCGAGTGGCTGCCCTTGCCCCTCCCGATCGAGGGCATGGCCGGCATGGCAGGCATGGCAGGCATGGCAGGCATCGAAGGCATCGAAGGCATCGAAGGCATCGATGGCATCGATGGCATGTTGACCGAGGGCATGCTGACGCTCGGCATTTTTTGTAGGGACTGGGGGAGGGACTGCAGCCGCTCGGTAGTGCGGCGCTTGAGGGTGGTGAAGGTCTCCATGGCTGCTGTGGTTCTTCTGCGGGTTGACAGAAATTTTTAGAGAGAGTAGGAGGTATATGTTGATGGGAGCCTGATGGCGATGAAAAAGGCTGATACAGCCTGGAATGACGCGAGCTGTGCCCGATGGGGAGCTGGTGACGTACGTCTTTAACGGCGGTACCTGGAAATCGATGGAGCTCGTGCGCTCTTTTGCAGGGTCGCAACCAAGTGGGCAGCAGATGGGTGCGACCAGATGGAACAGCAATTGAGTGGGAGTGGCAATTGAATAGGTACTCGACGACAAGGGCCTTTTGGGTACAGAATACGAAGATGCCGAGGAGATGAAGGTGAACAAGACGACAGGATTAAATCATCCGACTGTGCCGGGAAATCCTCCCATCAGCACCAACGTCGACACCCGACAGGCGGGATCCAATCAAGGCCCATCCCGCCGCAGCTGAAGTCGCGGCCTGGAAAGCGTCGAAGCTCCCAGCTCGTGCTTTCCCCGCACTGAAGGCGCCCCGATTGGTGGGTGGGATGTGGAACCGTGTGCGAACCGTTGTCGAGGCACGGACCGCTGGCGCACGAAGGCCTGCACTTGGGCTGACTCGTGACAGACAGCTGACAGCGAAATGCTAGGGAACAGAAAAATCGGTCTCTAGCATACGCACGCTTGGCCGCAGACTGTCGGATGGTTTGCATCAAATGCACGCACTTGGGAATTTTCAATCAAGCCAATTCACCGCTGCAGAGCATGTGCTTGCTGACCCAGCTGGTTGGCTGGAGACTGGTTGAACCAATTTTCAACGACGCACAGTGAAGCACAGCACCGCCTCCTCCGGCTTCCTGCTGTGCCACCCCCAAGCCACTCAACCGTCTTCCCCAGCCGGGGTCTAGCTTGCTCGACGCCCACGTCAGCACCGCGCAGACGGGGACGGAGCCAACGGGACGGCCGATGATGCCGAGTGTGTACTTGGGCCCGATAAAGAGCAGGGTCGACAGCGCCAGCGTTCTGTACATCACCGTCGCCGTCGACAAATTTCACGACGGCGCCCATCAGGAGAAGAGAGACGCATCTGAGAGAAGGAAAAAAAAAAAAAGGAGAAAAGGGTGACGGAGCAGGCTGAGGGTTGAGTGTATGGATATCAAGAAGAGATCGCTGTCTGCTTGCTCCCGCCTGCACTTGGTAGCATCATCTCAGAAAAACATTGGAGCCGCTGCCCATCGTCGAGCTCCGGCCGGGGAGGCCCCGGTCGGGACCGACTTGAACGGCAGTGTTTCATCACCGATGAATTCTCAATCCAAAGTAGGATTCGCTCGGGTCATCCTGGACCTCCAGTGAAGAGGTTGCTAATCTACCGAGCGTCGGCTATGCTTCCCACGCTCACGCAATGACGACCTATCGGTATCGTGTTTCTGAGGGGTGATGGAGAGAGAGTTGGGTGTTTTATCCTCCTTCGGGGTTTTTTTTTTCTACCGCACCTACTTAGGTAGCTTACACGCGACGTTCGCATGGGCTAACAACGAAAAAAAAAAAAAAAAAAAAAAAAAACCTACAAACTTTCCTTTTAGGTTCATCCCTCCCAGGGTTGCCAGCCAGCCCCTGAGCGCCATCGACCTCATCCCGCGCCGCCGAGGCGACGACCCGATCCTCCAACAGCTGAGGCTCCTCGAAAGCCAGGCACACATGCGCGGACACGGGGCCACAGAGAAGGGGAGGCGGGATAATAAGCTGCGGGAGCAGAAAGGGGAGGGTCGGGCACGCGCCGAGGCTGTGCTGCTGTCGTGGGTGGCCTGGGCATCGGGATGGCATCTTGCTTTGGTGGCTCAGAAAACGTTCTGTATCCACTCCATGGTTAATCTCGAAGCCCCCAAGAATAAAGTGTGTCTACCTCACGTCTGTCGTAGCCCGTCCGTTACTCAGTCCACAGTTGCGCTGGCGCCAAGGGGTATGTCAGTGGCTCGAAGCAACTTCGTCCGGAAGTCAAGGCCAGGCCAGTGGCTCGTCAGAATCTTGCGGGTCAAGCGTTAAGACTTCATCCCCGAGGTTACTATTCCAGGAGGACAGAAATAACCCTCCCTCCTAATCCGCCAGCCCGATGGAACCTTCTGATGTGGTGATGTAGAGACCAGTGCACAGGCTATCATGATGGGCGGCCTGCGTAAACTGTGGACCAGGCGCCGAGGGTGCATCCACAAGCCTCACGATCAAGGCTTGTCTGTTGTTGTTGTAGCCAAGTTCAGCCCTGTCGCCGCGGCTTTGGCTGCCTCCGCTGGTGTGCAGGGTGCATCTCGGATGAAAGTCCACCGTCACATCGCGCGAGATGTTGAGGCGAGAATCATGGGGCTTACAGTGGATCAAAACCATCTAGACCAGGTTGGGCGGATCCACGATGAAATCTTGGATCATAAGCAAGCTGATTGAGCCAAGTTTGCATCATTGGCCCTGTGGCCTAATGGTAAGGCGTTGCTTTCCGGTGGCAAAGATTTTGGGTTCGAGTCCCAACGGGGTCGATTGACACAGCTTTTTGCATTTTGCTGGTACTGAGGATGAACCACCACACGATCTCCCAAGCCCCCCCTTTTTTTTTCCACATTGAATGAATGCTTCCCTTTTAGAGCAAAATCATCACTCGCACAGAATCCCCGTCTCGCGCCGGCCGGCAGGCGACGCAGCCAAGACGGAGTCCTCAACGCAATGTTCCGGCCGCTTGCAGAAAATGGCAAACGTGAATGCCACATGCAGCCCTGTTCCCCCTCCCGCTGCACCTGCTGCCGTCGGCCGGCACTCCCAGTTGTTGACGTGCTTGCAGCATCGCGCCACCAGCTGCTCCCGCAGCTCCGGGGCGCAGGCGTTGTTGGTGGCCTCCGGGTTTGTGCCGTTCTCGTTTGCTCCCCAGCTGGGTTTTATTAGTGCAGCTCTGCGGTCGTCCAATCACTCCTCTTCTTTTGTCGTTGTTGCTTCTCAAAGTTGTGATGTGAAATCGTGATGTAGCAGGAGAGAAGAAAGCGAAAAAGAGCACACTCACGAGTCGAGGAAGATGTAATGCGAATTGCGCCCGATCAGCTCGCAGCGACTGTTTCCATTGCTACCCTCTTCAGCAGGGCTCCTCCCCCTGTCCTGCTGTCCTGGCCCCCTGCCGCTGCTGCCGACAACAACAACAGCAACAGCAGCAGCGGCGGCATCATTCAGCGCCAGGAGGGCGCCGAGAGTGTTTAGGATGCCAAGATGGCGCATTCTACCCGAGAGATTAACAGAATAGATAAATAGAAAGGGCGGGAAATCCTTCTGCTCGTTTCTATGAGAGCTCGACTCTAGATTTTACTCCAAGATGACAAGAACGGGGAGGACGGCAACCGCTGTTCGTCCCGGAGCCGAGCAATGTCCCTCCTCGACATAATAAACACCCGCAAGGAGAGAAACCTACGCGCTCAGCGACGCACAGGTTGCCGACCATTACTCAATTGCTACTCGATATCACAAGTCCCCAAAGACTAGATGTGCGTAGGCTCATCATGTTTTTCTTTTTTTCTTTTTTTTCTCTTTGTGTTCACAGCGCAAAAAAAGGGACTCGCCCAGGCGCAGACCTGCCTCGAACTGGTGCCCTGAGACTGTGTGTAGGCATCCCTCACTTTTCCAGTGTGAGCAGTCCGCACTCGCGAAGTTTGCCCGGTCTCACGTCGGTCTCACGTCGGCCAGCTTGGACACTGATGAATCACCAGGAAGCACCCGTAGGGAGGGCAGGGAGGCAAACGACGCCACCAAAAAAAAGTCTATTGCAGCCCTCCCGACGGAGCCCAGAAGCAGTATGGCAAAACCCTCATCTCCACCGTGACAGGACCTGGCACCTTGAACCCGCACACTCCTCGCACTCCAGTCACGCCCGCTTCCACGTGAAAGCAAAGCGCCAAGCAGCCAGCACTTCTTCATCAGACCATGGCGACCGCCGCGGCCGTCAGGGGGGGCGCGTCCCAACCACCCACGCGCCCGCTCCTTTCGGCTACACAACCCGGGGCGTCGTGACAAGCAGGAGGTATCCCGGCGGTCCCTACGCGTTGATCATCGTGCCGGAGAATGGCTCTTTAGGCCTTTTGCAACCTTGCCGTTTGGGGCAGTAAGATTAGAAATTAGGGGGGCGTGTGTAGAGAGGGAGGGCTCGGAGACCTCACGCCTACACCTGTGCGTTGTCCTACCTCGCATGCTTGTTTTTTTTTCTCTGCTTTATTGCCGCCGTTCCATCGGGGATCATACCGGCCTCCTGGCCAGTGAAAAGGCCGGGGGTGCGTAGACAAAGACCAAACGCTGTATTCCGTACTTGGTTCTTTTTCCCGACCATCAGCAGCCCATCCCATCCAGCCATCCCCTGCCGGCCACCCAGCCAGGGGGATGGTGTTTCCCCCTTGTCACAGCTACTCTCTCGATGCACCTGTACCTGGGACATGGACAAGTGGCATTCAGCCGGCGAAACTGGTGTGTGTGTGTGTGTGTGTGCTGCCGAAGATGGGTGAGATGGCGTGTAGGAAGATGAGATGCGGTTGTATTGCAGGTAAACGAGGAACAACAAAAAAAAAACCTGCACAAGTGCAAGACCCGCCCCGCCCTGCTGCCCACCACAGCCCTCCTCCTCGTCCGGAATGAGCAGCAAAACACCAAGACACGCAGAGAGGCGTGTGTGTCAGAAAACGAATTGACTCTGCAGGAACAAGGTGCTGTCATCCAACAGGCGCGCGCCATCGTCCGTTTATTGCCGCTCGGCAACGCGCAACAACATAAATAGAGAGCAGTGCGTGTGTGTGGGCGGATGGGTACCTACCTACCGCCTTGCCAACCAACCTATGCACGCTGTGGCCGGGCTCGGGCTGGGGCTTTGTCCGCTAGGTCCTAAAGTCTGGCGGCAGGGAAGCTGGGTACCTACCTGGCAAGCCGAGCAGAGAAAGAGACCCGGCTGGCTGGTTAGCCCGTCATTACACATGTATGCAAGGTCCTCACGTCTCTGCCCCCCCTCTCCCTGCCTCTCTCTTTTTCTCATGCACCTCGCTCTGACTCGTGGTCCGCCGCCCCGGCTCCCGAGCCAACCAGCACCTTGCGCGCTTATCTTCTTCTGCCGTCGTCGCTGCAACCCAAGGAAAGGGGTGGTGGTGTGTGCGTAGGGTAGGTAGGTAGTGCTGGGCCGAGTCCGCCGAGCCTGCTTCTGGCCAAGACGCCCAAAAGGCGTGGTCCTTTTCCCTGTCTCTCGGGGTCTCCCCAGCGAGTGGCCGCTAGCTCTTGCGAGCCTGTGGCTCGTAGCCGCCCGCGAGAGAAGGCCGAAGGAGCGAGGACGTGCATGCTCCTCCACGGCTTCACACATGCCCCATCGCCCGCCAGGGACCGCCCCGTCGTCGACCATCCATGTCTGCCTAGGTAGTTATCTGCTGCAATCCAAGCGGGAAAATGCCTGGATCAGTGCAGATCTGCTAGCTGTCAGCGACGGGTCGCCGCCCTTCCAATTCCTCCCCAGACTTTGGCAATCCCTATGCACGATCCCCTCCTCCCTGTCCCATACGAACATGAATGAAGCCCATCAGAATATCAAAGAAGACGTGTACAGCCGCTAGATTCAACTCTTGCAATATTGAAGTCATCGTCATAATTCATGGCGTCTGAATCCCCCTGGATATAAATCTAAAACAGTCCTCAAAGACACAGTAGCTAAATCCACCCGTCTGTACCCAAAACAAGAAAATTAATGCCCAGAACCCTCCGTTTAAGTTCTACTGTGTCCCAGCAAATGGTGATTATCGGACAGTGACAGGAAGAAGAGAATACAGATATAGCCAAGCGGGAAACTTCTTGACGGGAAAGATAGAGAAATCGCCTGTAATCCCATTTACCCAACCGGGTAACCCACGCATGCTAACTAGACCATGAAAATGGAAGATTTTCCTTCAGCGTAGACGGAAATCTGCCTGTGTAAGGAATGTAGTGTAGGCTTTTGGTGTAACTGACGAGGATGGAAGAAAAAAGAGATGCAAAGGGATGGTCAAGCATGCCAAAGTAGTAATGTAAAAGAGGGTGAATAAATGTCAGAAGCATGCAAACTCCGGTCAGCGATGAGACGCTGAAGGCGAAGAGGAAGAAGAGGGACACTCCCAAGGATATCACCATTCTGGGGTCAGTAGTCGTCCTCCTCACCCTCGGCGTCCTCGTCGCCTCTCTCCACAATAATCTCGTCGAGAACGACCGTGTTGTCGGGGACGTTTGTGGCGGCAGCGGTAGCGGCAGCGGCAGTGATGGCCATGACAGCAACCCCGGACGGCTTGAGTGGGTTGTTGAGCACCCACTGCATTCCGGCTCCGCTGCCGGTGGGGCACGGGACGATGATGGCGACGTCGGGCCTCGACGCCCACTCAATGAGCGAGAGGTCGGGATCGGCGCCGGCGCCACCGGCCAGACGCACCGCGGGCTCGTCGCCGCGCGCTGCCGCCTCAAGGTGCTTGGCGAGGTGCTCCATGCGCTCGTCCCAGGCGTTGTTGCCCTCAAAGGTGGCTTTGCAGTCCGGAGCCGGGCACAGCATGCGCGATGGCAGCCGGCACCGCTCCATCTCTGCGTTGCGCTGCATCTGCCTGAGCCGGTTCTCCCAGTCCATCACCTCGCCGTCGTCCATGGCGGCCGCCGCGCTCATGGCCGTGGCGACGGTGACGGTGGATGAAGACGACAACTTTCTCCTGTGCGAAGTGGAGGCAATCATGGCTGGCGACGAGGGCGATCCACCAAGCCTCTGCTGCCTGATCTTGTCCGGGGCGTGCATCCGCCGCACATGCTGGGTGTAAAGATCCTTGCGGTTGAAGATGGCCCCGTTGGGCAGGCGCGGGCCAAAAGTATGCTGGGGGCCGGCCACGCCTGGGCCTGCAGTGAGGGAAGAGGCAGGCGCGATGGCGCACGAGTTGCGGCCCCTGAGGCTGCTGCTGACGGCGCGCGCTGGAACGGCGGGCGAGGTAGCCGCCATGGCCGGCTCACCGTTGCTGCTCGGAGTAGTAACGAGGACTGGAGGCACATTGACCGTCTTGGCGCAGTCGTCCTGGGTACAGACCCAGAAGTTGAGCAGGATGTGCTGCGACACGACGTGGCGCTTCCACTCGTTCTTGCTCGCAAAAGTCGACTCGCAACCCGCGAAGGCAAACACGCAGACGAAGGGCCGCTTGTGCTGCTTCTTGACGTGGTTTTCGAGTGCGCCCTCGGTCTTGAAAGACGTTGTCTGCGGGCAGTCCCGGCAGGTGAGGTGGCCGTGGCCCGCCTGCGTGAGCATGATGCTAGTTCCGGTCGGGGAGGATGCGATCGCGGCGGAAGAGACGACAGGGGAGGTGAGGACCACCTCGATCTGGCTGGACTGCTTTCTCTGCCTCTTGGGTGACGGCGGCCCCTCCTTGGACCGGGCCACCGACTTGGACGGCCGCCTGGGCGCGGGCTTTTTCTTGGGCGGCGGCGCTGCCCTGCTCCTGGTGTTGACAAATCGAGTAGGCCTGGCCGGTGCAAAGTCGCTGCTATCGTCACCGTCCTCGTTGTCCTCGTCGTCGTCGTCCTGGTCTATGCTGCGGCTGCGTTTCAGGCCTGTGGGACGCTCGGTCTCCGAATCGGCGCTCTCCTGGTTCAAGGGGCTAAGTGGGTGATAGGCTGCGGTGATTGTGGCCTCCTGCTTGGTCGGGGCGGAAAAGGCCTCAACTGGGGTCGGGGCCCTGTTGCCAACAAAGTCGGGGAATCCAGCCGAGGAGCTGCTCTGGAGGGTGAGGCTGCGCTGGGGCGGCTCGAAATCGTAGTTGGCGGGGGTTGACCCGGCGTAGAGATCAAAGTCGGCTTGGGAGGTTGGATTGATCTCTGACGGGTTAACGTATTCGGCGGGCATGCACGTCGCAGTGATATAATCGTTTGCAACGAGTGGCCGCGGCGAGCCCCAAAATGACTGAGGGGGTGTGTGGCTGCCCGCCGGCTGATACTTGATATGGTGAGGCGGCGCCACGGTAGAGTCGATGCCGGCGGGGGGAGTCGCCGGCCCAATCTCGTGGAACACTTCGCTGTCGCCAGCCGGGCTCAAGGCGCTGCTACAGGAAGAGCCGTGGTCGTGTGACGAGACAGGAGAGCCCCATCGCTGTTGCTGAAAGGGAATGTGGACAGTCGTGGGGAGCACTGACTGGTGCTGGAAGAGGTGCTGGACCTGGAGTTGAGGGGATTGGACAGGCGGGGGGTTGAAGAAGGCAGTCTTCTCTCGGTCACTCAGGAATCTCTGTACTTGCTGCTGCTGCTGCGGATGGCCTAAGGCTCCAGGGACAAACGCTGACGTGGCCGGCGAAGCACTGTCGAGCAGCGGGTCAATGTTACTGTCCATGTTGCTGAGGTCTATAAGGGGCTCCCCTGGTTGAGAGACTGAGTATGACTGGGCAAGGCACGGGTCATGAGGTCTGGGCATGCCGTAGAGTAGATGTGGGGAACGCATGCTGGCGGGCAACTGGGCGCACGGGGCGAAGGCAGCAGTGTTTTAACAAGGTGGTGCAGAAGGCCTCCAGGCTGCGGCGGTGCTGATGTTGACGATTTTGGACAACCGGGAAGCCAGGCCGACGAGCTGGCTGCCGATCGGTACTGGTCCAGTTACGTGCGGGCAGCAGGCCCGATCCGGCAGGAGTTAAAAGGGGGTGAATAAGGAGCAAACCGGCGGGAGGCAGCCAGAGGGCGCGCCTATCAGCCTTGCCGGGTGCCCGCAAGGGAGGGAAATCGGGGTGTTCCAAAGTGCAAGATCGAGACAGCTTGGCCAGGCAGGTAGGCAGTGCACAGGGCTCCGTCCGGGGTGGTGGCAGTTGTGTGCAGTAGGTGGTGTGGGAGGGACGCTGCGGCAAGATCGGCACTTTCCCTTTCTTCTTACTTGGTGCCACCAACAACAAGCGGCGTCTTGACGGTTGACTCTCGAGTTGATCAAGAAGGACCACAAAGGGGCTCTGGGTCTCCGGGGAGGGTACTTTTTCTCTTTTAAACTTTAAGCATGTATGGCACACGGCGGTGCAGCACCTTCTTTTAATAGACGGGGGTGATGGAGGCGGGGGAGGTGGTGGTGGAGGTGCCTGCACGGGAGGTACTAGTGGTGTTACCGGCTAGGCGGTGCTCGCAACGATGGACGTCTGCACACAGGGGAGCAGAGAGAAGGCGGCGACCGAAACAGAAACGTCCGACTTTGACGAAGCGCCGGGCATGTGGTAGCAATGCAGTTTGCAGAGCAGCACCAGGCAGTGAGAGGAAAAGGACGGGTGGCATCATCCTCGACTTAAAGGAGAGTTGGTGCCGAGACACGACGCTTGCCGTGTCCCTGCCTCGACGGAGGAGGGCCATTGGGTCCCGTCGTCAGCGGGTGACGCTCTCTTCCCAACTCCTGGGCCTGGGGGTGGGTTGATCAAAAGTCGGGCAGGGGTTGAGACAGGGGCGGCAGGACAGGGACCATCTTCGGGGCCAGTCTGTCGCGAGGGTGGGAGGAAGGCGGCGGCCTGGGCAGCGCAGGATTCTGTGCGCAGAGCCGCATCTGGTCCATCCCAGGTACCCTCTACCCAGCCAGCAGTCCTGATGCGGAAATCCGGTGAGTGCCGGCTAGTCATCTTAGTGGGTGGGCAGCCGACGGCTGCTCAGGGGTGGGTGGGTGGTGGGTGGTGGTCGCCTGCGGCCTGGAGCGGATGCAGAGTACGGTTCTGGGCCACGAGCTGACCTCCCGTCGCCCACCCAGCCGCCCTGCTTATTTCGCGATCGATGCGCTTCCCCCCGCCCAAGACAACGCGCGCAACTCCTTCGCATGGTGGAATATGGAGCGCCGTCCGCATGCGGGCAGGACTTCGCGCAGAGTGGTGTGGTAGAGGTGGATGTTATCATCTTGAAAGTGGAATATGACGAGGGAAAAAAGCTGCGCCCCGCTGCCCCGGTCGTGCTTGCCCTTGACCAGCAGACCCATGTTGCGGCCCGTAGACTGAGATCAAGAGATGAGGTGGTCGAAAGTGGAAATAAAAAATAGATAAAAACAAGACAAAATCAAAATCCACGGAAAGGACCCCAAACCTTAGCACGACCTCCTAAGGAATTGCCCGCTACGAATCAAAACACACGCGGACTATGGGGCGGCGGGGCAATGGGCCCCTGTGACCCCCGAGGGGGGGGGCCAACCTACCTCCCTCGCTGCCCTCCATCGGCCTCTTTCCTTTTCCTTCAGAAAATCGAAGACCCTGCGGAGCACGTACAACACCCACATGGCCAGGTAGGATGCACACTGCGTCGCGGCGGCGCGTGTTTGCAAGCAAAGCGGGAGCCCTGGTGAGCGGCGGGTGGCCCTTGTTTCATTTTGCCATTCGCCCGCATCCTTCGAGAACACAGGGACCCATCGGCCACGATTTGCGCCCATCCGACGGCGACTACGTACGATGAGTTCCATGTGTGTGGTAGGTATCTACCACGCATGCGCGCGAACGAGTGTGCTCCATCTCTCTACCTAGGCCACTTGTTCAAGCCTCCCCGACACAGCCGGCCACTCATCTGCCCAGCTGCACAGCCGCCTTTCCTTGGCGTCGCGCTTGATGGAGCTGCTATTCTGCTGCTGCTGCTGCCGTCCCCATGATGGAATGCAAGCCGGAAACACGGCCGCGGGGGGCGTCCGTGGCGGCCATGGTTCGCAATCCGCACACATTAGTTTGGGCGGATATCACGTGGAGATGATCCACAAACCCTGCGCAGCCAGCGCCGCCAAGCGGGCGGGCGGGGGTCAGACGGAGGAGGCCGTCGTGTGGGTGCGGTGTGGCTTGATTAGTTGTTCTATCTTTGTCGTGTCTACCAGTCGAGGGCTCTCGACTACCTGGGCTAGGGCACGCAATACGGGCCAGACGAGCTGGGCATATTAGACGCAGGCCGAGAAATGGGCTTAATATTGACAAGCCACACAACGCAGCATCATAGGTATCTTGAGCCCGGTGAGGAGGCCGAGACAACTCCAGGAGCTCTAGGAAGGCAGAATCAAGGAATTCTAGACGAGCCGCCTGCGAAGAGGCGCCCGGAGATGATCTCCCGCTCCGCTTCCTGACGAACGAGCAGCGAAGCTGCCAGCGCGAGGGTTCGACGGAAAAAGGCGGCTCTGTTGAGGTGACACCAGAAAACCCGGAGGCTGTTGATTGGAGAAATCCGGACGAAGGCAACCGGAAGGCAGCAAGGAAAAAAAATGTGCAGGCATCCAAGCTTTGAATGGGGCCTGATTACAACAGTAACGATACCTTCACGCTACCTGACGTTGCAACAGCAGCAGCGCGACGCCCCCGAAGCGGGTTCGTCAATCATGGCATGCATGCATCGGAATGATCGGTCCCCGCTTTCTTTTTACTTTATTATACCTTGGTTTGCTCTTCATCCAGTGGGCCGTTCTCTCGGAATCTCACCCACGTTTGGAAAGGTGTTCTTGCTATGTCTTGCTAGTTGACCGACGGGCAATCAGCCCTCGATCGCTGGCAGAGGGGCGGGCGAGTCCAGGGTTCGGGAAAGAGCGACCCTGGCGCCCCTCCAGTCCCTCGCCCCACAGCTTTGTCTGCGTTTGTCTGGTCCGCGCCAGAGAGCATGAGAATTGGGCAATTGCCGTAGGACGGCCACTGCAGCCATCCTGCTGCTCGGTCGCCATGCCTCGACTTGGCAAAGCAATAAGATAGAAATGGGCATGATGGACGGTTCCGTCATCAGAAGACCGAAGCGACGTAGAGGAGGGTATAGTCGGGCAGGTATGCCCAGGGTCCAGCCCGGCTGCGTCGGTATCTTCCTGAGTCTGTTCTCCCTCCCTGGCGCGGTAGGAGGGTGGACGGCGCGATATCACCCTGGCAGCAATCGCCGCCTACCCATTTGATTCGTGATGATCCCAGCACCCAGCTAGCGGCGGCACAAAGAGGCTGGGGACCCCGGACCGTGGCATCTTGGGTCGCGAGCTACTGCATGGTACCTCCAGGGTGTTGAAAGGATCCTGGTGGTTCCGCTGTCTCTGATTTCTTTTCTCATTGCTCTTTGGTCTTTTTTCTGGCGTCCACGCGAACCCCAACGAAGCGGGGTCCAAACAGGCTGGGCGAGCCGGGCAACCAAACGCCTATCCCCGGCCACGATCTCCCTTGCCCATTGGATGCTTGTGGAGAAGAGAAATGGCCCCTCTGCGGGTACGAGGGAGATCGGCAGCCTTGAAAGGCAAGCGGGAAATGGCGACTTGCTGGAGCTGGAATGGAAAGCGACCGACCAACAGACAACCTCTGCCTCCTTGTCCCCACACTACCAAATGGGAGCTTGTTGGGGAGGAGAGAGTTGAGTGGAGGGCTCGAGGGAAAAGATGGTACCGTACCAGCTCGAGCCGCAGAGCCGCACTTTTCAGGGCCAGAGAGGTCTCCCACTCTCGTTCGGACCATTGCCCTCGGCCCCTCACTCCCCAGTACCTACCTACCTAGGTACACGTACTCGGTTGGCCACCAGTGCCCAGCCACCATATCAATAACGATGTGTCCGATAACACCGCAGTCGCCAACCTGAACCAGAGGATTGTTTCGGGTCGCCATCGCAACCCCCGACTCGCTGCCAACTCCCGGCAATCCTTCAATCGCCATGCGACCTCTTTTTCCCTGCAGCTTGCAGGCGGCGGCTAACTCGTCGGGCATGGTTCCGCCTTTGGCACAACCTGGGCTATCCTGGCGTGTGCATCGATATCCCCTGAGGCCTCTGGCGCTGGCCTCTGCCCTGTGTAACCACAAATCTATCCGCCTTCTTAGCGCACAGACTTACACACAGGGGAAGCCTGCACATTGTCGCCATCATCTCATTTTATACACGCGCGTGTTTGATCCTTCAGGCCTTTCAGGTGCCACGCCCCTTAGACGCTGGGATATCTCTTCACAAACTCCATATCTTTGTCCTTGTGCACTGCACAACACGCCCACAACCCGCCAACTTGAACTCCAAGCGGAAGGAGGGTAATCATGACCGGCTGGGCACTTTGCGGCTGACGCACGCAGGTCCTTTTGTGTTCCAATGAGGCGGTTTCTCACAGGGAATCAGTCCCTTCTTGGAGGGTGGGGAGACCAACCACCACTTCACCTCGACTGCCCGCGCTGGAAAAAAAAACCACCACACGTAGCATCTGGCTGCATTCGCTGCCCATGACGCAACCAGAGCTCTTTTGAAGACGCCCGCTTGTCCCTGACCAGTCACCCTCTTCGCATTTCCCTGGGAACAAAAGAACCCCAACCACGAACCCCCGCCCTCGGTCAGGGAAGAGACGCTACTGTAGGCTACGGCACGCGCACGCATACCAATTTATGCAGAGGGCAGCACTGACAAGCTCCTCCAGGGCGCCTACACCTTCCATATGTGAACAGCCGACCGACCGCCTAAAAGGACTAAGGGGACGTTTTCATCCCTCGAGGGGCTAACTTCGCACTGGTGGGCATGCCCGCCACTGTGGAGCGGGCGCCCCGTTCGCTCCCCGCGTCTGGCCTCCCGCATCGCGCCACTGCGCGGTCTTTGGACATGGTCGGCTAGGCTGCCTTGCTGGTAGGCTCCTGCTGTTGCTGCTGCTGCTGCTGCTGTCGCAACAAGTTAGATGGTTGGCTCCTGGCTACTGCGTCAAAGATGGGATGAAAAAGGACGAATGGCAGCAGACAACGCGTGCTCGCAGGCCTGGCCCGAAAGGCAATCTCGACGCCTTTTTTTCTTTTGTGTGGCGGGCGAGGTCTTGGGCTGCCCGACGTTCTTGGCCGCCCACTCTCGCCCGATTCGTCCCTGGATTTCCTAACGACCCCAACTGCCTGCCGGGCTTCGGGCCCTCCATCTCCATGCTTTTCTTCCTCCTACCCCTAGCACCCCGCCTGCTCGCTACGCATCCAAAGGCAAAAGGAGATGACGATCAATTTCTCCCCTCCGAGGCTTTGCATTTGCGCCATCCCCTTACGATCCTTTTCTCTGAAACCGCTGCCAGCCATGAGCATGGCGCATCGCGTCCCCGGCCGCTGGGCCAATGAGATGGGAAGAACCAATCTAACCCAAAACACCACAGGCCGGAGACAAAGGTTAGGTGACCCACAAGGCACATAACACAGCACACACCATCGTGGGCCGCGCCGCCGCCACCGTCATTACCCTGGATTGGGCCATGGAACGGATGTCGCCCACTTGCTGCTATAGGCCCAGTTTTCTCTTTCTTCCTCCCTCCGTGCTCTACAACCCTTTCTTTTTTTGCCCTCCCGTCTCACGTTTGACAGGCGGGTAATTTAGCTCCCGCCCATCTGACTGGCCCGTTTAGGTGCGTTGGTTGGCCGGCCTGAGAGCGCCCCTTTGCCGGCTCGACGCGGCCCTGTCAGCGTAGGATGGGAACGACAGCTGGGCGGCTTAGACTTCAAGCCCACCCCCCGTGTTTGTCTGTATTGTAAACGTGACGGGGACTTCAAGGAGGCTCCGCGGCCGACCCAAAGCAAAAAGGACCGTGGTTTGTAATGGGCAGACGGGTACGGTACCCCGATACCACCCAAGCCACAACCTGCTAGTCCAGCCAAGGGGGACCCCTCGCTCCTGTCCCCCACACACCCACCCTTCTCTCCATCCCGCTCACGCCCCCAAAGACCGCATCGGTGACGTGGAGACACCCCAGTCCAGAACGAAGCCCAAAAACGTGATATAGGATACCGAGCGGCGTCAAGCGATAGGCGACCCCCCGGAAGGAACAGAAAAAAAAAAAAAAAAGGGTCACAGAGAGGCCATCCATCAAAAAGGCGGCATCGGAACGGAAGACCCGCACAGACAATAGAGTTGTGCCCGATGTGAGATGGGTTGAAATGACCTGATTTCTTGAGAGATGATCGTCGGCTTTGGTCGCAGAAAAAAAAAAGAAAGAAAAAAAGCCACCCACCCCCGCCGCCGCGTCCTTTGTGCATGTGCATATTTTGCGCTGCGCTGCATCGCCTGTCACTTCCCTCGCCCATCCCCCTCGCCCTTTTGCGGCGCCCATGCACATGCAGCATGGGGCTGAGTAGCTTCTACTTCCCTTTCGCGGAGAGCGTGCAAGAGGAGGAAGTTGGAAAAGGAAATGATCCTTCAGCCGCCAACCACCACACGCCAGCTCTCTCTCCTGCCCGCACCCAGCGACGGCGTGCGGTCTGCCAGCCCCAGTCGAACAAATGTCATGGAGAGGAAAACAAAGAGGATAAGTGTGTGTGTGGATGACGGGAGAAAAATAAAAGGATGTAATAAGATTCCATCTACCAATGCCACCAGCAAAAAGAGTAAACCCAGGAAACCAATGCCAGCCTCCAAACGAACCCCTCTCGAGCATGGCGGTCATTGGGCAATGGTCAACAAGAAAAAAACACATCTCCTGCTAGAGCAAGTAGCTGCCTCCTCGGAGATGTAGAACAAAAGCCCGCCTCGCGCCACAGCCAAAAAATCACAAGCGAACTAGAACAAAAAAATCGTCGTGCGGCGGCGGAAGAGGACGAAGCGGAAAACGCACCCCCTCCAGGCAGGGAACGCAGCTACCGAGCCTGAGCGCAGGGGATCGACAACGCATCCATCCCAAGGTGGAAAGAGGAGGGGGTGTGTGGGAGAGCTGCGAACAAGGCGTCCCTCGGTGTAGGCAGAAATAAATGGTCTTGTCTGTATTGGCGGCCGCCTCTCATGCAGGTATCCGTCCCCTGGGTGCTGGTGTGCGTGTGCGTGTGCGTGAAAAAAAAGGCGGCCAAAAGCCACGGCAAATCACCTGCCCACCCACTCCCCTGCTTTGCAGCAAGCCATTTTGCTTTGCTTTGCTTTGCTGTCACGCTTTGCGCTTGGTATGGAAAAAAGGAGGGAGAGAGAGAGGGAGAGGGGGAAATGAACAAGGCCGTAGAGAGAACGAGAGATTCGCACCACTGCGTACGCCGCCGCGTACGGTTGCCAGCCCAGCCCAGGACGCCGAGGTTTCTGGTTGCTGGTGGAGGTCCCGACCTGCTTACCTACATTAGGAACTGAGGCACATACGCTGCATATGAGAGTACACGTTACACGGGGTTGTGGTTTTCCATTTCCTTGGCTCGTCAGCATTCTCTCGGTAGACAAGCCAGGATGGAAGGGGGATTCCTAGTTTTGATCAGGATAAACAACAGGGTGGATGACACCACACCCATCTCGAAAATAGAGAGAAAACAGACGAGAGCGATCGATGGAAGGAGAAAGAGCGGGCAGACGCACCTCCTGCTCAAGCAATATCCGATAATTACTAATGTGCAGCCCACCACCCCCAGCTAAGGAGGAGTCTGGTCTAACCAGCTCGGTATGACATTTTGGTGCCAGGTGTGCGGCAAGTAAGAACCCAAAGTGACGGGATCGTTGGGCCTAACGGTGCTAGGGTGGCCCCTGGACGGCGCTGGGGGCCACTTCAACAATCCCGGGCAAGGCTAGGATGGCAGAGAAAGAGTTACTCACGAGAGCAAAAAAGAACGCTTGTCGTAAAAGTGACGATCTTCAACAAGGGCCGACAAGATGGCGAAATCGTAGAGCCCTTGCACGTCAGCACAGCTGCACCCGACGATATGAACAGGTTGGGGATTGTGTTTGCATAACAGAAGACCGTGGTAATAATTTCGTGATTGAAGTAAAGAAGCGAAGAGCGTATGTAGGTGAAATGCATGCGAACCGAAGGAGGTATCACTGAAAACGTCAAAGGAAAAAACCTCCCAAGTACCAAGATTACCACCGCGAATACCCAAAAATGAGCAACGAACACCACCATACCACCCATTTACATTAAAACACCGGCCATTGAAACCATCATAGAAGCCGCGTGATCCATCGGTTCAACATAAGGGTCATTACCGTCATTATCATAACACATCGTGCGCTGTCGGCGTCCCAGTGGGAGGAAAAGGAGTGCCGGGAAGGGGCCGGACATATTCATGTCGCCTCGAGGAGGTCCGGCTCTATAGCCTGGATTGAGCAGTAGGGGCAGCGAATGTGCCTGCAGTCTGGGTCGTCCCCTTCGCCTCCGCAAGTATCTGCGAGGGCTACCGAGTTGAAGTACTTGCAGTTGCACTGAAGAGGTTGCAGATTAGCAATCCGGACGCGTATCATATACGTACAACGGTGACTGGCGAAGAGACGATGCTAGGCAATAGACTAGCTGTGAAATGTTAGGAAATGAATTTAGACTTACACAAAACCAAACGCGATGTCTCGAGGATCCTCCAACCTTTGTGCGCTTGGCACGTCTGGAATGCTCCTCGTCGTTGATCCCAGACCGCCGCTTGTCCCGGGAATACTCGGTGGACGGGGAGCTGGTAGAGCACCGCCCGGAACCGTCTGATGTCGATCGCGCGGCGGATGTGGACACTGATGATGGCGAAAGCCTGGAGACGCTCGGCGACAAATCAAGATGCGATGGCGCATCATGGTCTTCGTGTATCCACTCGTCAAAGTGCCGTTTGGCGGTATCTCGGCCGCACAGATGGGCGTCGATATGGTCGTACCGCTCCGCCCCGCGGCCCTCTTTCCCGTTCGGTTCTATTAGGCGAACGCAGAAACCGCACCAGAAAGTAGCTTCACAGTGCTTCCCTCTCCGGCACAACTCCAGTTTCTCGTTGACTCGATTTGCGTCGACGGCGGACGGGGACACATCGAAACCGTGTTCCCTTTGGAGATGAGCCTTGAAGGTCTCGCGCCGGTAACAAACCTTGTCGCATCTCTGCACCTCGTGGCCGCGACCGGGCAGGGGCTTGGCATTTTCGTCGCACCTCCAGACATCAACCGGGCTGTGCTGGCTATTTTCATGCCGCTTCCAGTCGCTCTTGCTGCCGAATCGTTTGTTGCACGATTTGAACGTACAGCCGTACGGCCTGTCGTGCCGCTTCATGTGCTTCCTGGCGGTCGAACGTTGATTAGCATCTGAACCTTGGCATGGGGCTTCCCAAACGGCAACATCATATCCATACCTCAGCTCGCATTCCCGCTGGAACGATGAACCACAACCCTGGACCTTGCAAACTACGTTGGACCCGCTGGTCGCATCTTGGCTAGAAGACGACTTCTTTGACTTGGATGACGAGGACCTCGATTTCTCGTACCCGAGCGTCTCCAGGACTTTGTCAAGCGTGTCGGGCCCACCACTCTCTTCGAACTGCTTGAGAAACTTGACCAGCTCTAGGGGGTCTAGTTTGGTGGCATTGTCGTCTTCATCCGGCGCAGGGCGAGATATTACTAGCTTGGGAGCGCCTATAGCAATCGGGTTTGACCCAGGCACTTGGAGAGTCTGTTCGGGTGAAATCGCCGGTATGGGCTGAGACGCTGTCTCAGGGTTGGTGACTGGGATGTCGTTCTCGCCGGGAAGATCCTGATCGTCGTCATAACCAATAGGCTGGCCCTCGGACTGGCGGTCTTCGTCCACGTCCACAAAACTGCCATGTTCTGGGTCGGCCTCCGAGCCTGCCGAGAGGCTCCCGCTTTTTGACAAGTCGGTGGCGGCGGAAGGGAAGAGTGGGAGGTAGTTGCGCGACTGCCTATCCTGGTAACTGGGATGGGTAGGGTTCCCAGCGGCCATGTGGCGTTCCAGGGTAGAGCTCCGGATCGATTTGTCTCCAAGCCGCGGTTCTAGCACGTCAGACCTCGGGACGGAAAACTGCGTTTGGGGTGTGGCAGGGTCGATGTGGAGCTCCTCGTGCCCGGAATGCAGGGCCTGCTCATCATCCGGTTGGTGAAGTTCAACCTGGCTTGCACCGTTGGCGGGCGGAGGGATGTCGGAGAACTGGACGCCAACCATTGAGCTGACATCATGAGAAAAGTCGGGGTTGGAATCGGCCATGCGAGTATCGGCCTGACGGTCATCCCTGCCGACAAGGTCTCCAAGGGCGCGCGAGGCGAGCGAATGGATTTTAGCGGGATCTGCGCCAACGTTGGACATGTGCAGACCGACGGGGCCATTGTCGCTCGAGTCAGCGGCCGGTTCTGCTTCGCTGTGGATGAACTCGTCGATATTGTCGATGTTGGGAGGATACTTGTGCCTCCTCATCAGGTGTTGCCGAAAATTGTCTGCCCGAGGCCAAAGCTTGCTAGAATTCGCACAAGACCCCTGGTTGCACTTGTAAAAATGCCCCTGGGCATTGTTGGTTGGGTGCCTGCTGCGAGTGTGTCGTGCCAGATCGTTCGCAGTGCTAAAGCCCTCGGTGCGCGGGCAATTGGGCACCTGACAGTGGTGTGGTCTCGTATGGCGGGCTACATGCTTTCTAATGGTAGGCGAAGGTTCTCAAGGGTCAGTCGACGGGAGGGCCAAGGAAAAATTACTGGAGGGAGAAAGCCACAGAAGGTTTAAAGCGATGGAGCATTTCTAGTAAACTCACCTTAGGTCCGAAGGCGTTCTGCACCCTTGGTTGCACTTAGGACAGACATGGGCGGCCTCGGGCGCTTGGTTATTGTTGTTGTTGGACATCAGTTGCTCCGCTGCCTGACTCCAGCCATTGACGTTGACGTTGCGTTGAGAACCTTGGTCGACTGTGAAGTTGGAGAAGTTCGGGGCGAACAAGGCAACGTCTTCCAGCCGGCCTATCAGGCTCTGGGTGTCGGTGAGATGGTCCTGGTCTCCTCCGTAGATGGAGGGATTCCCCACGCTGGGACGAGGACCGCTCACGTACCCCGAGTCCGTGGCGTTGCTGGGCGAAATTATCGAGGACTCGGAGGGAACGTAGTTCGTCCGGTACTGCTGGAAGGTCGGAGATAGTCCGGGAACGGTCCCCGAGGGCGCATGGCCCTGACCCTGGGATCTCAGGCCGGCAACATACGGGCCATCTGACATGTGGAACCAGTCGAGCAGCGGGTTGCTGCTAGACATGGAAATGCCGACGTTCTGGGCTTGCCTGGACATTTTATCTAGCCCCTGAGCAGCGTTCATCACGGGCCGCGGATGGCCCCCCGGCCTCGAGTGAGCGGGCGGTCCCGCATTTGCGCCGCCGCCATTCATCTTGCCGGTAGTTCTGCCCGCAAGGCACGGAAGAAAACCAGGCTGGGAAAAAGGCGAGACGTGGCGCAGGATCGGTCCAGGGAGCAATGCAGGGAATGCAAGGGGAGTCGAGAAGTAGAAGAAGGGAGGTAAAGAATATACGGGGGGGCAGCACACGAGGCGTCAATCTTGGTGAGAGAAGACTGCGACTGTCCGGACCAACAGGGCCTTGTTTTCTTTCGTTGGTGGTGGCGGCGATGGTGGTGATCTGACGTCGTTGGACTGCGCCAACAAGCCACAGCGCCGTTGCGCAAAGCTGTAGCGCGCCTGGCAGCCCGACGGGTGGGGCCAGCAGGGAGGGAGGGTCTTTGCGACCAACACCAGCAAGTTTGGGCAGGAAGAAAACAAAGGTGAGATGAAGAAACAAACGGCGACGTGGCGCGAGATGGCGAGGGCTCGACGGAATGGATCGAGCGGTCTGGCGAACGCGCGCCGAAAGTCGGGCGACAATAAGAACGGACAACGAAAGTCCCCAAGGGTGGCGTGGACTCGGAAGGGGGAGAGGCAGAGTGCACCGTGCTCTCTGTGGATGGCGAGGCAGACTCGACGGCAGCGAAAGGCAGCTAGCGGCGACGAGTTATCGTCGAGGCCTGGTGGGTAGGCAGGGTTCGTGAGGGGTCGTCAAAGACTGACGTCCATTCCCCTGTTCAGAGCATGGTGGTCGGTCGAGGGATTGAGAGCTGGCGGGAGGAAAAACCTCAGGATGGAAAAGGCAGCGAGCGGCAACAAGGCTGGCTGGGATGGGCGAGGAGAGGGGAGCCCTTGATCAGGAGACCGATTGAAGACCCGGCAGCAGAGTGAGGCGGGCCGCATCTGCTCCCTTTTCTCCTCTTCTTTTCTCAAAAGCTGGCCCGCCGGTGTGCTGAGTTGTCGGTTGCCTATTTTTTTTTCGGCGGTCGCCTTTTTTTTTTTTTTTTTTCGAACCGTGACTTTTGGGCTGGGCTGGTGGTTCGCATTTTGTCCCACGCAAGGCAAGGCAGCTGGACAGTAGTCCTCATCAGCGCGGCACTGGCTAAATCGCACCAGTCACGTGCCGCTCGCTTGATCCAGTGCTCAGCCACGCTCCTCTGGCACCACCCAAAGTCGTCAGAACATTGGCCCAGGACCACGTGCACACGCTTGGATGGAGCCCCCTACCTCGCTGCTGTCGCACCTCTCTTCAATTGCCCAATGACAGGACAGGCCGGGCGCATTCGAATGCAGCTTGTTTGTTTGCTTCATCGTGGCGCACCTCCCAGGGGCCCTGCTCCATACCCACCTCCCTCCTTCTCCCTCCTGCCTTGCAGGCCATCGAGAAGGCCGAGACATTCTGTGCCGTCAAACAGCGCCGACCCAGCCACTCGGTCCGGCCTGGGCTTGGGAGCCCGGCATTTCAGGCAGCCCAGACGTGCGCCGTCCAGCGCCCCCTGTCTGTCTGACTCTCTGGTCTCGAACCCCCTCCGGTCCCGTCCGCCCGTCCGCTCGCGGGTCTTCCCTTCCAGAGCCCTTCCTTTGTGTCTCGCGGGGGCTCTGGCGTCTCGGTTTCCCGCGGTGAGCCCTTTCCCGCGCACTCTTTTTGACGCTGGCAGCATCCTCCATGTCCAACCTCGGATCATCGTCAGGGAGGAGGACCCCTCCATGTGGCATAAATAGGCGATTGTTTCCTGGCATGCGTCCCCGGGGCTGTTTCAATGGCTACCGTCTCCATCTGCCTCTCGCCTGACCTCTGCGCTCAAGGTGGCACATCTTCCTTCCCCAAGTCTCGGCCGCTTTACCCCTGGCGAACAGCCCTGGGCCGAACGGGGAGGAGGCGCCGCTCCCCGACAATGGAAATGGCCGGTCCCACCCGCTGTTGTTTGCTCGTGAGACCCAATATTCGCGACCCACGTCATCAAGGCGAGACGGGCCTAGATATCCTCTGCTGCGGCGTCTTCCCCTAGGTCTGCTAATGCTCTTTGGCAGAAAAAAAAAAAAAAAAAGAGATGCCGTCATGCCTGAGAGGCAGGCATACTTCCGTCGAGTGGGTCCCATGTTTTGATTCCCAAAGCCCGCGGTAGGACGGGAACCGGCATAGGCCAAGCGGTAAAGATTGGTTCGTGTGACCCGACAGGGTAGGGTTCTTTTTTGCCCGTTCGCTGTCATATCGAATCAACACCCGAGGGACAAACTACAGGATACCCCCCTCTTCATCACCCATCCTTGCCTCGACCATCCATTCACGTCGGAAAGCCCCCAAAAGAACGATTGCTTTCATGCATGCGGACTCTAATGTTTGCTTGGAGGAACTCTCATGCGGGCCTGGCTGGCCTCTTGCTGAGAACCATAACCCAGGCCCCGGGGTTCTGCTAGGCTACGGAACGCCGGATGGTAATCCGAGGGAGGGGGGCTTTTTTCAATTTCTCTTGTCGGCTGATGACGCCACAGTCCGAATTCGCTATCTTGCAGCTGGCCGTGGTCTCCTTTTGGGGCAAACAAAAAAGAGCCTACCCACCCACAGAAGCATGGGCAGTCATGTTTGTATCGATATTTGTCTCTCGCTGACGCATTTCAGAGCATTGCCTCGCTTCTTCGTACATGAAGCCGCATTTTTCAGGTCTGCTCGAGTGGCCGCTTGGGATGCCACGGCACTTGCCTCCGGGCGGGAAGGGCCACCTCCCTTTCGTATCACACGCGCCTCTCCTCCTGACACACGAACAAACAATGCGTCACACCCCTCTTATGGATCTATCCTACGCAAACCTTCCCTCATCCCTCGCCGAGGGGTTCCCCGCAGTTCCTAAAATGTGGCGGCTGTTGAAAGGTTGAACAGGAGAGGGGGCTTGTTTCTTGTCTCCTGCGCTCCTACGTGGGAGGAGTACGGATGATACGGAATAGCCCCCGCGAGGGGCGTGTGTGATATATCGTCCATGGCCATAGCCTGTGTTGCAGATATGGCTCCCCTGCCGCACCCTGATGCAAGCCCAGGGAACTGGCAATGCAGGAAATGATGGCACCACTCAAGGCCATGGTCTGCCATTCTTGTCAACTGTACCCTTGGCTCTGGCTTTGGGCCTGTGTTAAGCGAGGCCGAGTAACTATTTAGAGCTGGGTCCCATCCCACATTCTGGTCTCCTTCTCTACTCGCTTGACTGTCTACACTTGGCTACGTTACTACCATCCTCACTTCTTGAATATCCAGACCTCAGATCAACTGTATTCAACAAGGCTAACTACCGACCCTGATCACTGGGGCTTGTTTGAGACGTCCATGTTCTGATAGTCCACAATCCCTACCACATATCCTCTTACTGTAAGCCACTATCCTTCTAGGAACAGCGTCCCAAGAAATCATATGGTTGTCGAGCCCTAACCAGCGTCGCTTCTCACCTCAAGCCCCTGAACCACGGGCCTTCTCCGCCGCATCTAACACCATGTGCGATTTCGAGGAGTTCATCTTCACCTGCGGCTGCTCAGAGCAGCGGCTGCAGTCGTACTGCCACTACGCCCGGAACGACCCGCAGCACCGCTGCCGCAGGGTACGGAAGCTCAGGAGCGTTTGGGACCAGAACGTCGAGTGCGAGAGGCACATGAGGGAGCGCTGGATGCAGTGGCAATGGCAGCAGCAGCAACAGCAACAGGGAGGTCAGGGCCAGGGCGGACAAGCAGCACAGTAGATGTTTGAGATTTCGAGCCCGCAGGCTAGGCCCTAGAGAGGGTTTCTATTGTAGCTTTGTTGGTTGCTGGGGGAGGTTGGCACTGGGGAAAACTGGAGATGGCGTGGTGGAGAGCACTCTTCATATCACAGATTGACACACAAAATAGAGTGTACGGGCAATTTCTGCTGGTAGGCCTCCTTCTCTGGAGGTCAAAGATCGCCCACAATGTCTACCTATTTCAGGTATTCGCAGACGATAGCAACGTTATCTTGAGCCCACCAACTGCGGCGCACGGCCTGTTCCATAGAACAGAAATACCTACCCGTGGTCGGTGGTCGCTGCAGCGCTCCAGCAGGGGGCAGGATTGGCAGGGAGCACAGTGTCATGGATGGAGTGGTGGTCGGGTGCCCGCATCACCCTACATTGCCTACCAGTAGCACAAGGGCTCCTTGTACCCTCTGTTTTGCCACACGTCCCTGTCAAGGCCGGGCCCGCGATTTCCCCAATCTGCGCAAACTGCCGATCCCCGCCTCTGTGTTCCCTCCCCCCTTTTTACTTGTTCCCGACCCGTTTGCTCAGGGGAAGAATCCAAAGCAAGATCGGGGACGGAGATGGCAAGATCAGATAGAGTATCATAGAATCCGAGTGTTAAATGAAGATGCAGTTACAACGGAGAAGCGTGTACACCCATGCAGAGCCTCACCAGCCTAGGCAGAAGAAGCCCGCCATCTCATTCGGAGGTACAGGGTTACGGAGTTAAAACTCTTGCACATCCGTCCAACGTGTACCTGCCTTCCTAGGTAAGTGAGGAGGGGGCCCGCGGAGGACGAAATATAAACACATCCGATCATGAGATGTAAGTGCAGTGTCGTGCTACGGGACAAAACCGCGGCGGCATAGGGCCGCCGGTTTCCTTGCATGCGCAGAGGGGTGGTGCCTCCGGGAGACAGCAGCTGCAGGGGGTGTGGAAGATGGCGGGGTTTCCCGCCGAAGTAACCCATTCAACCACACTGTATCAGGGGACTCAAATAGTCGGCGGTTTCCGACCAACATTAGGAAAAGATCCCCAGTGCCTCCATCAAGCTCGCTGTGCACCTGCTGAGACGATATTTCTCAACGCTGGGGTTTCACCTCGCCTCTTTTGGGGCTCTGCGGGCGGAATAGTGCTGCGTTTTTCGTCCAAGCCCGTCTCCTTCGCCTTGGTGCATGAAGCGGCGGTGGGCAGCCACCAGTTGTGGGATGCTATGACGCGGTAGAAACACGATATGCGCTTACAGTGCCGACCTGGCTAGGTAGCGTTAGCTGGCGTCAGTGCGCACCAGAATTGCTCATCGCCCCCCAAACTCAGGACAACGATCGTCATTTTTGACGGGCCGTGGTAATAGCGGGCTTCAGACGGTGAGCATGTTTGGCCAAAACAAACGTCGGATCCTACGGAGGAGTGAAAGGCCACTGGGTATGACAGTTGAAGCCATATTCCTACGTCAGGAATAACAAACAAGGGACACGCGCAAACGGAATATCAAAATGAGGTATGAGGTGATATTTATTTTCTTTTTCTCAAGGATATATCCAAGATATTATACGTTGACTCAAGAAAATCCCCGCGGCACGGGTATATCTCTCACCGACATCCTTCACACAACGGGCTGGGTAGAGGCAGATGACTGCCCTCAAACACATCCCAAGAATTTTAGAAGTTATAGACAAATGAAAAATCCCAGTACCTCATTATTAGGCCTGTCGCCCTCAGAACAGGGCGAACACGACACCAGCGACAGCGAGGCCGAGGGTCGCCGAGGCGGCGCCAAAGGTGCTCGCGCCGGCGGCGACGACAGGCTGCGTGGCCTTGGGGACCGGCGCCGTGCCGTTGCTGAGGCCGAGCGAGGCGCTGGGCTTCATGCCGGTGGGCTGCTGCG
>JNVV01000027.1:152767-272531 GCA_000733355.1 Falciphora oryzae
TGTAGCTGGGCGACAACGGCGAGCAGGTCGCGCAGGGCGGGTTGCCACCGTGGTTGTGGCCGGACGGGGCGGTGGGCTTAGAGGGCGGCGGGACGGGGATGGTGGTCCAGCTGCCGCGGCAGTTGACGCCATCACACTGGGCGCCGCCGTTGTTGCCGCCCTTGGGGCAGTTGGGACCCTCGCACTTCCAGCCGTCATCGCCACCCTTGCCTCCAGTGGGCGGCGGGGTCGGCAGCGAGCCGGCCGGGCAGACGGTGGTGTAGACCTCGACCCTGGAGGTGACCTGACCGATGGGGCAGTTAGTAACGGTGGGCTTGCACGACGTGATGGCGTAGGTTTTGGTGGTCGTGATGGTAGAGGTCACCGACGACTCGGGCACCTTGGAAGAGGTGGTCGACGGGGTAGGCGTCGGCGTCACGGGGCAGGTAGTGACGTAGGTCTCAACGGTGCTGGTCACGTAGCTGCCGCCGGGGCACGAGATCACTTCGGGACCGCAGGAGGTCACGGTGTAGGTGCGCGTGGTGGAGACGGTGCTGACGGTGAGCGATGGAGACGCGGTGGAGGAGCCGCCGGTGACGGTGACCGAACCGGTTGATGTGGGAGCCGTTGAAGATCCACCGCTGGAGGTGGGAGCCGTGTAAGTGGTCGGGTGGTCGGTGGTCAAGCTGGACTTGATGGTGACGTCGGTGCTTGTAGGACCGACCGTGGTGGTGCTGTCAGTGCCTGTCGGGCCGGCGGTGGTCTTGTCGTCGCTCGACGTGCTGGTCTCCGTCGACGAGCCTGTGGTTGTGGGGACGCCGGTGCTCGTGGATGCATCCGAGGTGGTGGTCTCGGTAGCCGTGCTCGTCTCCGTCGACGAGGCATTGGTTGAGGCCGCCGTGGTGGAAGCCTCCGTCGAGGTGGCATCAGTGGAGGTGCTCGTCTCAGTCGCCGAGTGGTCCGAAGTTGTCGTGGCATCGGTGCTGGTCGCAGTCGTTGAAGGGTTGACCCAGGTGTTCGTCCACGACGACGATGCGTCAGTAGAGGCAGCGTCAGTCGACGTGCTGGTCTCCGTCGAAGAGCTGGAGGAGGTCGCGTCAGACGAGGTGCTCGTCACCGTCGACGAGGACTCAGTGGTGCTGGTGGCGTCGCTGGTGGTAGTGCTGGTCTTGTCGGTGCTGGTGGTCGTGGCGGTCGTGGTCGTCATAGCGGTGGTGGTGCCAGAGGTGGTGGTGGTGGCATGGTGATCGTCCTGGCGCTTGTAAATCTTGATGCTCTTGACCTTCCAGAAGACGTCCTCGAAGGCCTCCGGGTGGGAGCCAACGAAGTCGACGCACGTCTGAGCCTTGGCGCCACAGCCCTGGCCGGCCCAGATATCCGGGTTACCGGCGGCATCACCGCAGAAGGCGATGTTGAGCACCAGCTTCTGCTTGCTGATCACACGGTCAATGTCGCAGCTGTCACCGCTGAGGAAGAAGGCCGGGCGGCCCCAGAGACGGGGGTTAGGGGCACCGTCGCGCACATCAGCCGGCACGCTGGACTGCGACCACTGCCAGACGGTGATGTTGTCCGAGCTCCACTCCATGGCGTAGACACCGCCAGCAGAGTTTCCCCAAAGGCCGCCGCCGTCCTTGGCACCACAGCCCTGGTAGAGGTACTGCGAAGGCGGGCTCTGGAAGTAGTTGTCGCAGTTCTCCGTCTTGACCTGAAAGTCGTTGTTCTTCAGCAGCTTGCACGAGCCCACGGTGGCGGCCTTGTCGGCGTGCAGCGTGATGGCATTGTCAGCGGCCGTGTTCCAGCCCTCGTAGATGTCGAACTCGCCCACGGTGGGCCACGGGTCGCCGAACATCCAGTACGCGGGCCAGGATCCGCACACAGGCTTTGGGAAGTGAGAGAAGTCGGCGATGAAGAGGCCGTGAGTGTACAGCTGCTTGCTCTCCAGGCGCACACTGTCACGGCCCTTGCCGTTCTTGCAGTTGTCCTTGGTGTTGACTCCCACCCGCATCTCGCCGTTCTCCGTCTTGATCAGACCCAGGTCCTCGGCATCCTGACGGTTGCGGTAGTTGACGAAGCCGTGGGTCGGGTCAACATCGAACGGGTTGCCCGTCGAGTAGTCGCTCTGTCACAAGGTGATCGTCAGGGGTTGGTCACTTCGAATAACGGGACATAGCTGCAAAGTCTTGCTGTTATTGGTCACCTACCACGTAGAAGTTCCACTTGTCGAAGAAGTTGGTGGAATCGTAGACATCATGGACGTGGTAAGAGTTGTGGGCCGTGGCAGTCGAGGCGGCGGCCAGAACGGCCGCGCTGACAGTAAGGAATGACGAGGCCATGATAGGCAAGGCGGTTCCCCTGAGGGTATTAAAAGAGTGTTGGGGATATTGAAACGAGGGACTTGACGTACGATACGTCAGAGGACGAGCAACAAGATGTGCTCTAGGGGATGGGGCCGTCGCCTTTGGGTGAAGTGCGTGAAGAGGAAGGAGGCAAAGGAGCGGTACCAAGACGGCGCCGACGGGTCTTTATGATGCCCTCGTCTCCCCCTTGGCACTCGCTCACACCACGCACCTCCATCTCTCCTCAGCTGGTGACTGGAGCCGGCCCATCTCCACTCTGCTGCCACCAGCTGCGCTGCCCCTGCATCTGTGAATGTGGTGGGCTGTTCGGGCTGCGCACGCCTCTCCTCCCGCGGAACAGCAAAGGTCCATGCATACAACAGGGGTTCCCGTTATGACTGCCCTTTCTGGCGAGGCAGCAATCCTCTCGGGGAAGAGACCCACGCAGGCGTGCTATCAGTCAGAGCAATTCCGCTTGGCAAAGGCCTGTTGGTTTCGGGCGCGGAGTGCCAGTCACGTTGAGCTGGGGCTAACGCCAAAGTCAGGTACAGCAAACATTCCCACAGCCATCCACTGACTGCCTCACTGACAGGTCAAATGGGGGCAAGGAATTCGACATGCTATCCTGGATAGTCGTCTCTATCAGACGAGCCTATCTGCTCCGCCAAGAAAGGGCTGAGCGTTTGAGCAGGTGTTCTCTTCCGAAAAATAGAAGCAACGTGAAGCTGGACTCTCTCCAGCTCACGCCTCCTGGCACTGGTCAGCTGGAAACTAGTGAACGAGGCACCCGAGAAAAAGGGGCTCACGTTCGATCCCAGCATTCCGGATGAGTCGTCCAACCGAACAGCCTGGTGCCCCTTGTTACGAGGCTCTCCAGGCAGGGTCAGGCCCGACAGTTCGCCTGGTCCCCCTCTATCCGTCGTCAAGACGGGGTGCCCGTGCATCGTCGACCAGGGGAAAGGGGCTGGACCGCTTGCGCCAGGAACCTGTCAGCTCCTTCCGTAAGACCGTAGCCAGTCAGACACCGATGGTCCCACGATCCAACGGCCACGATTTTTCTCGCAGTGCCAACACCTGATGCCATGCGTCGTCCACTTTGGGAAGGATCCAGCTTCGCGAGAAGCCAGGGGTTGCGGCCAATCCCAGGCTGTGGGAGCCATCCGAACGGCGGGGCGGCCCCACGCAGCCCCTGTAAGTATTGGCTTCTGGCCTCGCGAGCCAATTTCCCACGACTTTGCGCGCGCGATTTTTGCTGGTAAAGAGGGCTGCGAGGTGTTGTGAACTGCAGCTATGGGTCACTGTGAGATTAAATGTTCGGCGGAGATAAAAATAACAGAAGAGGACAACCGTGCATGCCCGTCCCTGGTGGTCGGTTGTGATGATTCCACATGCATGCAGGGTCCGTCCCCTCCTCTTAGGGCTGACCTACCGAATTCCGGGCGCCCACAGCGCTGGGGGCTTTGACCAGTCAGGCAGTGATGTGCGAAAGGGCGCAGATAAGGTTAACCGCAGCCCGGGAGATCAACCATGCCACGAGCTTGAGTCCGACGAGCCTCAACTCCTCGGACTTTTCGACGTTCAACTTTTATACATCGTTAAATCCAAGAGATCGATAATCGTAGGCGCGATGATGCCAACCGCCCAAAGGCCACCCATTTGCGAGTTGTTTGATATGCGGTCTTGAGTTAGGAGTGCCTGCCAAGAAATCACCCGTTAGCCCGAAAAAAATGAACGAAAAAATGAGGCCACCGAAAATCTCCTGCAGAGAACCGCGCCTCAATTTTATGCATGCAGCCAATGTAACATCACCGACCTGAGACCAACACAAGCAAGGAGTACCAACGGACAGTGGGTCCGTCTCCCTGCGCGTCTGCCTGACCAAAGTGGTTGTTGGTATTGCGCGAAATAATGTTCTAACTACCATGTACCCAGCCTGTGTCACCGTTGATCACGGCTGCTGCTACGAACAAACCTTTGCAGGCAGCTGAAAACACCAGACAGAATGGAAAATTGGAAAAGTTGAAAGAAGCAAGAGAAACAGCACTATGCGAGGCTTTCAGCTCACCTCACTCCCCAAGTGTAGCCCGGAAGCGGCTCCATTCTCAGCAGCCCCAGGGGCGCCTCCCTCCGCCGCACAACTGGCGGATGCACTGTCGGCCGCGCGAGGAAATTAGACGACGAGATCGTTTCCGGGACCAATAACCGCACGCGTTCAACCCCGTCACAGCAATGCTCCGCTCTTTCCTTTTCTCGTGGCAATCGCGCGTGCCGCGCATCCGGTCCCCTCCTGTGCCTCCTTTCTCCGTGGCAGGTCTCGGGTCAACCAAGTCCGAAGAGCAGAGCTCTGAGCAGCCGAAACCAGGGACATCCTGGCCTCTCGAGCTACAAGACATTCCCAGGTCCCACGAAAAGTTCAGCACCCTTGGTGGGCTGACTGAGCGGAACGAAATTTCCACCTTTGTGTCTGTTGTAGTTTTCTTCAGGCTGAATTTGGGGTGGTTCGTTGGCTTTCGCGGCGTGAAAAGGGGGGGCTGCGGATACGACTGTTCTCCAGCCGTCACTCCCAGCCACCCGGGCCACAATAGACGGTGATCCCTGAGGCGGCTCTTGGCTCGCATTCCAAGCAACGGCAAAGAGGTTTGTATCCGTCGGCCGTCGCAAGAAGGTGAGGGTTGACCTCTCAGCGTGTCTATGCCCATCCTCGAGAACCATCGACTGGGCTACCGCGGCTCGAGATGGGGTGGATGCCATCGACAGGCCGTTGGCAGGTTACAGGACGCGGAAAAGGCCTCCGAGGCTAGTGCCGGGCGGACGTCTCACGGCCCTCGTCAAAAGATCTTATATCCGCCGCCCAGGTTTTCAGTCGATGACGACGTCGAATTTGTTCTCGCGCTTCTTTGCCCTCTTGGCACGCATGCACCGTCTCCTCCAGCAAAAGCATCCGGTACCGGCTAGAAGCAGTATAACCAGGCTCACGACGATGCCGACTGCCAAGGATACGGTCTTGCTGCTGGGCCCGCTCCGGCCGCCATCGGTCGCGGGGCTGGGCGAGGTTGCGCCCCCTGAATTTTCCTGTCGCACGTATGGGAGAGGCAGGCGTCAGCCAACGTTAGGAGAAACGAAGGAAAATCCATTAGGAGTAGCAGTATTGAGAAAACTTGGGTGAGCGGAAGAAGCAGATGCCGGCGTGTATGATATGAAGAAACCGTGACTTCTCGGATTGAGAGAAGAGAATTACGAGAGAACACCACTCACAGTGGGCTTGCTGCTTTTGGCTTCCATGATGGAGAAATATGGCGACTTTGGGAATACGGGCGCTTTCCCCGCTGTCGTGTTCACCCGTGCCTCGGGCCTAATCTCGACTTGGTACAGTCCCGTGGCGAAGTGTGGAAGCGGCGAGGGCATGTTTTTCCACACCCACGATGTCCCGTTGACCCCGGCTACGCATTAGATGCATGTTAGCAATGTCCCACCACCACTCGCCCCACCACCTGAACATCAAAAATCGTATCATTCTCGCGTACCTGCCAAGCTCCTCTTAAAAACGTTGGCGCGGTTTTCCTCGCCGGTGCGGTTGACGACAACGGCGTGGATCGTCAGGGGCATGTAGCGCGCATCGATGCCCTCCCATTTCAGCGCCAGGTCGGCGCCTTTGGCGACGCCGGTGAAGGTCCGGGTGAACTCGGCGGCATAGCTCGGTGCGACTAGCAGGAGAAGAACAACGGCGACGAGGAGCGGTGCGGGTACGAGATGATGGCGACTGGGTGCGGCTGACGACTCCCGGCTCCTGCTCCTGCCCCCTTTGGTCTCTCGATTTCTTGTCATCTTTTTCTGCTCACTCTCGCCAGTTCTTCACCTCTTATTTCTCCAATATTTCCCGCGCAAGATCCGCAAACCAAGAAACCACACGAGCAGGAGATGTGTAGACAGAGAAAGACAGATTGGTGGCAGCTTTTGTCGTATGTCGCTGCCATAGGACGCTAGAATAAACCGAACAGTAGCAAAGATGGGCCGGGGAATACGTGCATACAACTACGAGCCGCTATTATCCAAAAGGGAAGCCTTTGGAGGGGCCGGACGTCCACAGATTGAGTGACCCAACTCCGAGATCAATGAATTCCGCGTGGGCGACCCAATAAACCAGCTAATCTGGGTGGCTAAAATCGAGAGTTACCGACGCCGCCGCAGTACCTAACGGGATGGGTGTATACGGAGCACGAAGTAGCATGTCATGCAACTAATATGGCCATGCGCTATGGAGCCGATGACCCAAGAGCCTAAGCGAGGAGGCCGTGACCACATCCCTTATTTCTTGACACACCCCACCGACGTCTCCTTCCTAGATCGGAATCTCGAGAAGCAATGCGGTTTGGCCATTGACCGCTTCACGATTGAGATGCCGTCCGGTGACAAAAAGGAAAACAGCAGTCAGCTCCCGCTTAGATCACATAAAAACGGGATACGGAGTTCTCAGACCTGGTTGCAGCGGGGGAAGCAAAAAGGGACCAAATGGATGGAGGGCAAAATGAGGCGAATGAGGGTAGGCACTCCGATTTAGGATAAATAGGGGAAGAAGAGTGACAGGGCCAAGAAAGTCCCAAAATTCAAATGGGCAGGTAGATTAAACCAACAGCTCCAGCCAGGGGACGGCTCGGCATTTAGCCAGAACCGTGGGGCCGTCGACCAAACGGCTGCGGGATGGCAGAAGAATCGATGGCCCCGAGGATGCAGTCTGATCCTTATCTGTCCTGGCCTCCAATCCCGTGACAAAAAAAAACGGATAGAAAGAGAAGGCCACCCGGATGGGCTGCCTAGCCATCTGCTAACAGCGTGACCCTCGCATCAGCCCTCATGATCGTTTCCAACCGTGTTCAGTCGACATGCCTCTCCATTTCTATTGCGTATACGGGCTCTATTGCCCTCCAACTTTTCAGAGTAAGATAGTAGCACACTACGGACCGAGCCATAGAATGGCACGTACCCGGTTTGCTGGGATATTTTCCGCATCGCATCATTTCCCAAGAGACCCTACAAACCTGGCGGCGGAGTAACGGCAGCATGTTATCTCCTCAGCAAAGCGACGGGTACTCCTAATTCGACGGATAACAGGGAATCAAAAGGCTTCGTAAAACGAAAAACGAAAGAAACAGTAATTCTATTCTGCCTTGCGAAGCATCATCTCCTCGTGGAAACGCGCCTGGGTATCGGTATCAAGCATTCTGATCGTAGATGTCAGTATAAAGATTCGGCGCTTGGGTGTAGAAGAGAAGGGAACTCACAGGAAACTGTCAAAGCTGATCCCCCTCCGCGTCAGCCTCCCCCTCGACCCCTCCCTCCCCTCGCCCACGCCCTCCCCGTCCACATACGGCCTCGGCTCGAACCCGACCCGCGCGTACGCAATAATCATCTCGCGCCAGTAGCAGGCCGTCGCCGCGGCCGTCAGGTAGCGCCTGCGGAACGTGTCCGCGGCGTTCGTCGCGATGGCCAGCGCCGCGTCCGGGCTGGCTATCAACCCACGCACCTTCTCGTCCAGATCCGCCCAGTCGTCCTGCGCCAGCACCACGTTCTGGCGGCCGACCACGCCCCTCGCCCACCGCGCCACCGCCGGCCGCACCACGCCGCCGCCGCCGCCCAGCGTCTCCGGGTCCGCCAGCATCAGGCCGTGGTAGGGGCCGATCCACTTTGGCTTGGTCATGATCACCACCGACGTGCACAGCAGCGGGCCGTCCAGCAGCCCGACACCGCCGAAGCTGTCGTCGTGCGCCAGCAACGCGCCGCGGCACACCTCGGAGAGCGCCGAGCGGTAGAGCGCGCCGGCCTCGTCGGAGCTCGTCGCCGCCTTGCTGGTGTCGTCGATCGCGCCCGCGATCCCGACCTGCTCGCCTTCCCTCTCGCTCTGCGCCCAGGGCTTGCCGTCGGCAACGTACAGGAGCGCCTTGCGCCGCGTCGTGTCGGGCGCCGCGCCGGAACGCCACACGCCCACGAGCCGCTCCTGCTTGGCCTCGTAGGGCAGCTCGCGCTCGAGCGCCTCGATCTCGGCGAGCAGCTGCTTCCTGGGCGTGACCACCACCGTCGGCGGAGGTTTCGAACCTGTCGACTTGGCGGCGGCGTTGTCGTCTTCGTCATCGCCAGATTTCGGCGGTGCACCCGACTTCTTGGCGTCCGGCCTGCTCGCGGCCCAGGTCGGGCGGCCCGTTGTGGTCCCGGCCTCCTCGATGACGAAGCCCGTGTCCGGCATCAGCCAAACCTTGTTGTCCTCGGCGCGGCGGTCCGGGACCCATAATGGGTATGTCAGATCTGGTACGTGAGGGTTGACGCTGACGACGAACTCGATGTTGGGCAGCTTTGTGCGCCTCGACCCGGCCACCGCGTCATTTATCGACTGCAGGAACGCAAGCGCCCTCGCCCTGTCGTTGGGCGTCGGCAGGTGCGTTTCCAGTATTTGAAGCTGGTTTTGGGGGATGATTAGTCTCCGAGCTTACCCCTGCCATGGACGGACCCGAAATCAAACGCCGCTGCGTGCGTACCTTGCCGCCCAAGATCCCCGCCCTCATCCGGCCTGGCCCGATATAGACATTCTTGACGTCCTGGTCGGTGATGTGGCACATCTCATAGTGCGAGCGGGCGCGGTCAATCTCCACAAACAGCCCCGGGAAGGCGAGCAGGCACTGCCGCCGGGACAAGTCCAGGTTGTCGGCGTCGAGCTCGTACCGCCAGCCAGACAGGATCCCCATGGCGCCCAGGCCGCCAGCCAGGGCATGGAAGAGGTCCGACCAGGCGTCGTTGACGCCGGCGAGCATGGGCGAGCCGCTATCCCAGACGCTCGGGCTGCCGAGCTCCTTGGGCCTCTTGACGATGGGGCGGCCATGCTCGTTGCCCGAGTCGGGCGGGCCGAGGCCGAAGTACCTGCAGACCCTGCTCGGGTCGGCCGCGCAGCCGTGCGAGGCCGCGAGCTGCGCGCGGGCGTAGAGGTGCAGGATCAGCGCGAAGAGGAGGGACACGCATACGAGGGGCAGGATCCGGCGGGCCTTGCTGGTGATCCCGGGCAGCCCGATGTGGCGATGTAGCCTGAGCATCTTCTCTTGCATTCTCCAGGCCGCCTTGAGCCTGATTTGGCTTACGGGGAGGCGTTCGGTCTCGATATTACGCAAGAGCCGTGCGGGGGAGGATCTTGGGAGATGAGGAGGGGGAAGAGAATAGAAGAAAAAGACAAGAACGGAAAGACGATCGTACCCTCAGCTCTCGCGTCACATGAGAGGCGCCTCAGCCCTGGAAGGCGGCATCGAGCTGTGGTGCGAGGAGGGCAAGGGAGGCCTTGCTGTGCAAACGGCTGCAGGGGGCCATTTCCGCGCTATCTTGATCCAAGATCCGAGGCAGGCCGCATCCACTCAAAAATTAGCAGAGAAGGAAAGACCAGTCCCCAAAAAGAGACAAATCTGGGCCGATGCGGAAAACACATGGCCAAGAAGGCGCCCACGGATCGACATGACATTAGAAGAGAGCCTCAGCCGGATGGGCTTTCCGACCCTCCACGGGAACCCCTTTTTCGCATTCCGTTCAGCTAGCGCATAGTATAATCTCACTAGCAGCTGGGTGGCGCCAGCGATGGCTTGGGGCTAACTGCCAGCCGGGCTCGTTTGTGGAACGGACCGCAGGCGAAACCGGCGTTCTGGACCGCCTCGTCAAGGATGTCTCAGCCTCTCAGGCTAGTTAGGCTGGGCATTTGCAGCCCCAGCGCCGCAGCTGCTCTTCAGCCCAGCCTGGCCGGACGCAGCCACGCGGATTGACAGCATGCTTATCCAGACAAAAGCCACCGCCCATTATCACCCTCGTTCCTTTGCGAATGAAGTTGGCGACATTATCCCATTCCCAAAAGGGAATGGTCAGCAACATGCAAGGCACGGCTCTCGCATCTGGAAAACTTGGACTTTATCGCTTCCATACAAAATGCCACAAAGCCCCAATGAGCTCCGGAGCATCGAAGCAGAGAATACTAAACTTGAGCTCGATGTAGCCATCAAACACACAAGCTCGCATCAGAGAACGAGCGATCGGGCCTCTTTCCGTTATTCTTCCTTTGCAGCTCGTCGTGCTTTCCAAGTAAAACCCCATGACGAGCGGAGAGCTCCCGAACCGCCTCGCACGCTCACGAGGCCAAATTATTGCAGCACTGCCTCCTTTCTCTCAACTTGGGAAGTTTCCACATCCTCCCACCCGGTCCGCGCAGCCTTCCCCGTCTCTTCTTGCCCTCCTCTGAGGCCTCCAGCCCGGCACTTGACAGAGTTTCTCGGGAGCAAAGGCAGCCGAGAAGGGAGCTTTCACTTAGAAGCTTCCCTGCTTTTTTCTTTGTGCAAAGCGTGCGCGTCCTGCACGCCTTGCTTGCTTGGTGGGCATGCAGATGGGAGGTGCGTGCCGTGCAGGCGGCGAAACGTCCGTATGCAGACACCAGAAGGGGGTGAGATGCGGCAAGCAAAACAAAAAAAAAACCCCCCAACCGTCGGCCGCCGGCAGTTGTGAAGGGCTCATGGCGCTCAGGCAGATTTCACCGCCTGACAAGCGGCTGCAATGCGAGCGCGTGGCTGCTGGAGCGCAGAAGTCGGGGTGAAAGGGGCGGACAGACAGGAAGAGGCCCGCAGGCATGCGCGTCAAGAATAACGCTCGCGCGTTTTGATGTCGATTCAAGTTTCCCTGTTTCCTTCGCTCTTATCTCCCGGAAATGGGCAGGATACACGGGAGACGGGCCCATCAGACGAACCTTGCTCTGGAGGAACGCATGTGCACCACCCAGGCATACGGATGGATAGGTGCTTTGCATCCCAGCGGCCTGGGTGCGCGCGAGCGAAAGGAAGGTTCCGGCAAAAGGCACGGCCCCTTCGCCCAATGGTTCGCCACGCAGTTCTTGGCAATAGAGTTAGACAAACTTCCCGGATCACGAGCCGCCAAAAGACAAAGAAGAAGCTCGCCCATGCTTCCTAAGGTGAAAAATGATTGGGCTAACTAGGGCCTTATTGCTTTGGCTGCCGCCGGCTGAAGAGAGGCCCGCCGAGACGGCCATCCAAAGAGTCGACCACTTGACATGACAGCCACTAGGTAAATATGCTGTCCTGTACCGCCACGCCGAGCCCAAGGCCGTGTCTATCGGTCATGGCGGCGGGCGTGGGCTGTAAATCCAACACGCGCGCCATCTATTTCGTACAGGGATCACCCCGTGGTCCTACTATCCAACCACGCCTTTCCAAGGCAGCGGGAGGAACGCCTCTGTCATCGGCGCAAGGGGTGGGCAACCTTAACCGCCTTACAGGACCATCAAGCCCAGGGATACTTGCTCGTGCTGGCCCGCCGGCCGCATGCCTTGTAACCTTGTCCCTCCCGTGTGCCTGACATGACACCTTGGCATTTCCCGCCGGCCTGCCTACCCGAACGTTTTTATCCTCCGTCTAATCCCTGAAGGTTGAAGCTCACAGCCGCTACCCGAAGAGGACAAACAAAGTGCAAAACAAATCTTTTGCTCTTCCTCGCAAATGCGCACACCCATAACATGCCGGCTCTTCTTGTTGGTGCGGTCTCCACCCTCGACGCGAGCTGGTCGGTGCTCAGATCCGAGATGCCATGGCGTGGGATAGTCCCACTTGAGCGCTCTATACTTGATGCCCAATGGCGTGTACCTGCGCGTGGCTTGCATTGCCGATCGATCAAAATCGAGACCAGGCACTAGCCAAGCCGACCACCCCACGCGGCCAACGTGCGGTCCAGCAAGAGGGAGATCCCAGCACCGACAAGGATTCGTTCCCCGGGTCCAGCCACCAGATGGAATTTGGGAGCCTCGTCCGACGCCTTGTTGGAGGAGAGTCCTTCTCGCGTTCATACGAACGGGACCGCAATTGCCGTCCCTCCACGATGCACCATCCATCCAACACAGGCACCGCTCCCCGCTTGGTCTTTGTCCGGAACATGAAGTGAAGATAACATGCCGCCTTTGGAGCCAAGTCAAGTGATAGGCAGGGGATGTCCCCCTTGACCCGTCTTCCTGGACGGGTCCCGCTACCGCTGCACCGGTCCTGGGCGGGAAACCACCGCGATTCCCAGCCTTGTAAGCCCCCTGCATCTTGGAAGCAGAGCAAAGAGGTCCAGGCAAAGCAAGGCCCAAATATCGAGGGAGGCCATGGGGTATTCGTGTTTCTGGCGACCCGGAGGACAGCTAGTCTACAACAACCTAGTGGAAAACATATAACAAAAATGCAAGGTACGAGCGACCAGGCGTGCAGAAACAAAAGGCACGCGCATGCAAGTCAGACAACGGCGCAAAACTCCCGCCAGTCCCACCCCCGTCTCGTCATCCATCATGTCCCGCGGGGCGCACCAGCTTTGCCTGCTTTTCTGCGAGATCCTATGTATAAGGTACTGACTCGAAGAGGGAGCACCCGCCCCCGGTCCCATGGCCCGTCTGCAGGTGCGGACAAACCTTGTTTTCGCTCATCCTCTTTTTTTTTCTCCCAGGAGCCAGGCGCCCGGTTCGCGTGTGTGGTGGAGTGGGCGGGCACCGCCTGACGATTCGTGGACCCCAATGGTTTCTGAAATAAAAGAGAAAAAAAAACCGATCAATTTTTGACCCAATTCTGCAGAATACAATCGCACAGGCCCCCTATCCCATGGACGGACCAGTGGAGGTTGCTGGTCATCGAGATACACCGCTGGTGGCGTATTTCCGTCCTATTTTCACGATTATACTCTGCTCGCTCTTGCGCCCTGCAGAAAAACCGTGGGCAGCTTCAAGCAGCAGCAGCGGGGAGTAGCGGGAGGACTTGGGACTACCAGTAATCCACCGGCAAGTCTGCATTTGGCCATCCTCTGTTTCAAAGATCAACGCTTCTCGAGGAGGCCCGGGAGAAGGGCTCTTCCACGTGCTAAGGATGGACGGCTCAGAGGTATCTACTCGTAGAGGTTCGGCGGAGATGCTACGGAATTCCAGAGACGGCGACGACGACGTCATAAACGAAGACTCTGTGATTAAGGTTCTTCTGACCGTTGGAATATCCACCCAGCGGGTAGCGCCCAATCCACTACTCATCACCTATGGAACGAGCTAGAGAGCATCATGAGTCGCGATCTTGCTCGCTTCTGCTTCTTCGTCCTTCTCTGGCGAGCTTGATTGGCATTGTTTGTATTGTTTTCGCATGGTCGTGCGCGTCAGATACACATCACAGTAGCCTCGACCAGATGGGAAGATTTTGGGTGTGAGGAAGGGCCATCCATGAATGCCCGAGCCTCCACGCCCGAAGCCTGGTTGACGAGACAGTGACAGAAGAGAGGACAGGAAAGCAAAGTCGTGGAAACCGGTTGCTGGCGAGAAACTGGCTAACCGGAAAGAATGTCGTCGTAATGAAGCAATGAAATGAACCCCCCACGCACAGACGTACACTTCCCTCCACCCTGACGGTTCCTTCTATGACCAAGATAACTCCGTCGGAAAAAAAAAAAAAAAAAAAATACAAAGCCCGCAAATGATAAAAACCTCCATTGCACTTCACTTTTTGCGCCGGCCGATAGAGAAAAAAAAACAAAAGGGTAGGCGGGGAAAGGTGGAAACAAGAGAAAAAAAAAACGTGGGTGGTGATAGCATCAAACATTGATCCATGTCGCGGGATTCGAAAACCCCCACGCGTCGCTGCGCCATTAAATAAACAAGCAAAAGCCGAAGGGGACACAAGTGAAGGAAATGATAATCAGCGCGGCCGCCCAGCCGACAAATCCCAAGTGTAGTAAATTCGTTGTGCGTGCCCGCGGGCAGCTAGCTCATTGGGGAAAGGGAAGGAGGTAGCATGTATGTAGTGGTGGGGTGTGGGGGTTATGCGGTGGCATGTGGTGGGTGTGTGAGAAAAAAAAAGCCCCCCTCCCAAGACTCAGATATGTGCATATGTGGTCATGTCCGCGTAGCCAAAGACATCGAGATCGAGGGCCGCCGGGTTGGTCAGGCCGAGGGCGGAGGGGTCCGCAAAGGCGGATATGGAGGAGGAGGCGGCGCCGTAGGTCGTCGCCGGGTGTTGGTGGCCGTGGTGGTGATGGTCTGGGGCGGCGGCTCCTCCTCCCATCTGCTGGGCGGCCTTGAGCTTGACGTACTCGGCGTGCAGGCTCTGGTAGGCCTGGCTGAGGACGTCGTTGCGCTGTTTGGAGTCGTTGAGCATCTGCTCGAGGTCCTTTATCCGCTGGTCCTTGCGCTCGCGGTACGCCCGCTGCGACGCCCTGTTTTGTGCTCGTCGGCGCTGAATTTGCATTTTGTTAGTTGTGAATGCGGCTGAGAAAGAAAAAAGAAAAAGAAAAAAATGTAGAAATGTCTGGTGCCGCCGCCAAAGACTCCTCCCATGCACCACGGGCCTAAAATCCGTGCGCTGGGCGAGGCGGGCTCTGGAAAATGCAATGGATGCTGGGGATCCTTGGCTTTCTGCTGCAGCGCGCATCCAGACCGGACCAGATAGCTGCACTACCGCCCGCCCCCTCTTCCCGCTTTTCCCCTCCAAGATTGGCGCGTAAGACAAAAGGCCCCGGCGTGCATCTTCTGTGTCGCAGACAGGGGACGACGGTGGGTGCGGTGCGTTTTCTCGCCCTCCTTCTCTCTCGCTGTTGTTCGCCCGATAAAACCGACTCCGCGCGAGCGAGCACGTGGGCCGAGAGCAGTGGGGACTGGTGGGTGCTTTCCGAAGCTCGCCAAAAAAGCGCAAATAATAACAAAAGGCGAAAAAAAAAAGAAAAAAAAAAGAGGAACAGAAGAACAGGGCAGATCCTTACCGAAAGCACGGATGGCGGGGCGTTCTTGTACCGATTCTCCCGTTTCCTCTTTGCGGGGGCCTTCGGCGCCGTCGGCGAGGCCTCGTGGCTCGGCGGCGAATCCGCCTCGCCCTCGCCCGCCTCTGGTGGGCTTGGGTACACTTCTCCGAGGCCGAAGTCTTGCAGGTAGGACATGTCGTACTGGCGAGCGAGGAGGTTTTGGTCAGTTTTTTTTTTGGTCCTTTTTTTTCCCGTTGTGTTTCCCAGCGTCTGCTTCTTGTTCTCCGCACCTGCTGGCTTCCCCACTTTGCAGAATAAATAAATAAAAAAAGAAACGAAAAAAAAAAAAAAACATACTTGTGAGTTTATCGGGCTCTGCGAATCCGAAGTATGTGTGTCCAGGTACTGGTCCGACTCTCCTCCGTACAGGTAGTGGTAGGAGCTGACTGGTGATGGCAGGTCGAGTAGGGGGCTGATTTGCTCCATGGCGCGTCTCCCCTTCTTATCTGCTGGTGTTGCTGCTGCTGCTCGGCCGAGGTGTGCGCGGAGCTATGAAGGGGGGGCTATGCAGCTAACGAGCTTGCTACCCGGGTAGCCTCCGCGGGCGCCTAAGCAAATCTTTCGCGCCCGTCTGGGGCAGCCGAGAGCTCCGGCGATGGCGGCAATGACGGCCAAGAATCGTTCCAGTTCGCAGGCAGCGGGACGGGTATCTTGTATATGGCGGCGATGATGGCGACGAGACACGAGAGGTGGTGGTATATCTATTGAGGAGGTTGATGTCGTTGCGGAGCGTATGTCCTTGCGGGCTTGATGGTCTCGGGGTGAGTGTGTGGAAACAGAAGAGTAGATGGGTGAGTGGCGATGGGGATCTTGAGGTATTATAACGGAAAGAGGAATCTGACCCCAAAAGGGGATTCCCATCCAGGCCAGACCCGGTCCAGGAACGGGTAGAGGGGGGGGATAGAACGAGAAGTCGTCATATTCAAGCACATGGGCGTGTGTGTCTCCATTTTTGGTTTACAGGGTCCCCTTTTTTGCCCAGAAAGCCGCTGCTCCGTAAAGTGTCTTGTCTCCCCACTACTTTCTTTATTTTTATTTTATTTATTTTACGTCTCTTTCTCTGCCTGTAACTAACCCGTCTCGACATTCGATGCGCTCGTGCAGCGCACAGCACACCCTTGGCAGGGGTGGAGATAGCCTGACAGGGGAAGGAGACTAGGGGGTGTGTGGGCAAGGTGGGGGCGTGTCTTTTTGCTCTGGCCATGGACAGGGGAGGATGGAGGGAGGGCAGCGATGTTCAGAAGCGACAGAATGGGGCCCTTTTGTTTCTTTCTGACTTGTACCTCGAAATGTCACCCCTCTCCTCCTCCGGGACCACAAGTTCCTGACGCGGAAACCCACACCAGCAGCAGGAAGCAAGCGGCGGCGGCGGTCGCCCTGGATAAGTCAGCAAGGCCGGAGGGAATCAAAATGTGTGGGCTGGGTGGTGGTGGCAGCCAGCAGCAGCAGCAGCGGCGGCGGCATGGACAGGCTCCTCCACCCGCCTATCCTCGCGAGCCTGCCGGTGGTGCAGGTGGTACATTAGTGGGCTACAAGCACCGAGGCAAAGAAAAAGGAAAAAGGAGACGCACGCACTTTCACAGCAGGTTTACACACGCCCGTCCACCCACCACCCCTCCCTCTTCGTCAGTGGTCCATCCGCCATGCAGGCGGAGAGGAAAAAGAACGGACATACCTCGTAGTATACGCGGAGAAAAAAAGACAAGACAACAAGGCAAAAGATGGAGTATCGCGTGCACACGCGTTTGGGCAATGAGTAAGAGCGATCTGTCTGCTTTGCGCTTCTCCGGGGACAGCGGTTGGGATAAGGCAGACCGATGCAGGTGGCTTCCCTTTTTTTTCGCGTGGGAAACGAGGCAATCCACCCATGTTCGTCCAACTCCAACGCCGTCCTTGGTCCAGGCCAATCTGTAAAAGGTGTTGGGGTTCTCCACTTGACCGTACATCCGATGTCGATACTCCGCACGTCAAGCTTCGTGGCATGGCGCGAGATCTCGGCCTAGACTTTTTTTTTTTTTTTTCCCCCTTTTTCGTAGCTTCTCTCTCGTTTTTCCCCTTTGGACTTTTGGCTCCTTTGTGATCAGTCGCTTGTCTGTATTTACTATTCACTATGTCTTGGCACATTTGATGCGTGGCTGTTTTGTCTTTTCCATACCTTAGCCCGGTGCCTGGCGAGACCATCAGCCCCTGCCATCTCGCCAAGGCACAGAAACCCCGTTCCTGAGCAAGCACAGCCAGTAGCTCCCAAAAATACACCCCAATCGCTGATATCTCGTATCAAAGTCGGGGGCATGGGGGCTCTATTGCAGGCACCGATTTACTCTCATGTAAGCCGTAGTAGCGGTAGGAGTGCAGCGCAAAAGGCCCGGTGACGTCAGTCGACAGCGCACCCGTTCGTCGACTGCCGCCGACTTGACTCGGGGCTTTGCGGCGAGGTCGCGACGACATTTTTTTCGCATGTGCGTCATGGGACTGGATGTAGCAGCTACCCACGCTTATCCACTGCGGTGCCTGGCATCAAGTGCCATGCAAGTACCAAAAGAAAAGAAAAAAAAAAAAGAAAAAAAAAGGAACCTCCATCTGCACCCGAGCGCGCGCATCCGCCCATGTCCGCCACGTCGCCGGTGCATCCCCGGGCTTCGGGAGATGGGGTGACCAACGCTCAGGCAATTATCTTTTCCTCTACGTTGCATCCACGAGCACTGCCACTTGAGCCATGTGCTCGATTGCTTGGGCGGGCAAGCTTTGAGCACGCAGCTTGTATGCAGCAGCTGCAGCAGAGCTATAGCACGGAGGGTGGGGCAGGGCGACCACTACCAGACAAATAAAAAAAGAAAAAAAAAAAGTTCCAGCGGCATCAACACAAAATGTCACCTTCCCGTTAAATCCCCACTGTGGAAAATCGTGATCCCCTTTCTTGTTTCTTTTTTTTTTTCTTCTTCAAGACCGCGTGATCTCTGCAGACGCAGTCACGTCTTGATGGGGTCCCCGAAAACCCAGCAAGGCCCGTCGTCGTGGGTTGCCGGTCTCGCGTCATCTCTTTGAGCCGAAGCACCGACGCGAATCCCGAGATTCACGCGTGTGGTGTCCGCCTCTCAGGCCGCTGTTATGAGTACGTAAGAAGGCATTGATTCGGCTTCTCGATCAGGGGCCAGCAGGCCAGCAAACAAACCGACAGGGTCCTTTATTCCTAATCATCCCGCCCACCACACCGGGAATATCTAGGGTTTAAGCATACCCTTGCATCGGCTCTGGCCGAAAACCTGAACTCGAACAAAGAACCGCGTCTACAACCAAACAACTGACTATTTTAGCTCTCCGACCATCGACCGTTATTGGACGCCTTTCCAACGACCCGATGACGCTTGCGGCGAGGATAGAAGAGCCCGTGGAGATGCATCGATCCGCCTTTTTCGTATCTCCGAGGCCCCGGGACTGGCGGGCCCTGTCAACGTTGCAACGCGGTTTTTTTTTTCCCGGCAAAGGGGATCCGGTCCCGGCCGGCTGGTCCAACTCGAAACAAGAATAAAGGGGCAAGTCGGAGTCTTTTTTGTCTTTTGCACCGACCCGAGACCAGCCTTTTGCCAAGGCTTTTTGTGGCCCGAAGATCGAAGGTATGGACACACAGCCTCAGCAAACTCGCTCCCGTGGACAACAACCCTGGCAGGCGGGATGGTGGACGATGTCTTCTGCCACTTGCTGACACGACACCTTAGGCCCAAGATGAGCAGAGTTGCCGCCATCCCCTTTCTTGCTCCCCGTTCCTGACAATAAAGTTGCAAATTGGCAATCAACCATACCGGCATTCTTCTTTTTTATTTTCTTGTCCCATCATCTGCCGTACCATATTTCTTTTATTCCCAGCACACCCCCTCCATGAACGGTCAACTTCCGCACCTCGTGCTTCCATCGACAGCTGATCCCGCGCCTTACCTCCAACCTAGCTGCCGGCCTTCCTGAAACGAACGATAGGCGTTCGCTGGACACGCACCCATCGGTCCTCCCAACTTATTGGCTCTGCCCCTCCACCGTTGGATGAAAGCAAACCCCCGGAGTCGTCAACCGTTGCCTATTTCGGCTGCGCACCGCCCGGCCTTGGGTACATCGCAAGCGGCGTCCCGCCTCCGCCCGAATCGCCGGGGCCAAGGTATGGAGAGCGGAAAGCTCGGCACCAGACCCAGGTAGATGGAGGGACCCTTCGTGCCTTAGCTTGCGGGAATCTACCTAACCGTACGCAGTTACTCCTCTTCAATCTCCTCTTCGCCCTTTGATATTGGTACCTCCTTACTACCTACGCCGGTGCGCACGCGGCAAGCTTTTGTCTCGCATCCCTCCATCTCACCTTGCCAAGCCTCCTGATCTTTCTCCACACCCCCAGCGTTCACCCCGAAAGAGAAAGGCGTACGGGAAACATGGCAAGGTTTCGCCCAATCAGCCGAGCCACGGACAAGGCTCCGTCCATCCCCCTAGCACGAGACAGACATCAAGGATCCCACGAAATGGGTCGACGATTCTGAGGGCTCCGTTTCATTGGATTCGTGCCTTGTCTTATGTCATCCCCCCTCGTATGCCTCCGCCCAAACCAAACCACCCACACGCACAGCCTTCTTTGCTGTCATTTCTCCCCTTTTTTTTGCCCAGGCGGCTCTATCCGCAGCAGCCTACCAGCGTCGTTAGGGCGCAGTAAAGGTACGTGGGTAATTATCCGTTTTTCTTTTTTTGTTCCTCCTCCGCGCGGAGCAGCCAATCAGGCGCCGGCTAGCTACGAACCCGAGGATACCCACCAGGTGCTCCTCATTCCGATATCCCCAACCTGGAAAATCATCCGCCATGCGGTCGCCGTTCCACGCCCAAATCGAGGATACGATGTTGATCGATAGGTCTGGATGTCGTTCTGGAAGCGACCTGCCTTTTGAGGCTAGTCAATCGTTGAACCAGTATCGCCCTCGCCCCGGCACCGGATTTCCACGTCAACCCAGCACGCCCCATGCGGGCTCCATCTTCAGTTATTGAATTTTTAATTTTTTTTCGCTACGCCATAACCTTATCCGGGGCGGGCATCGTCCGGCATCCTCACCGCCACCACTGGCGCTCAAGAGAGAAGAGGCCCCCTGTGTGGATATGTCGTGATTTGGCGTGCGCGATGTGGCCCCGCTCAAGGTGCTGTGATTGGGGCGTGATTTTGACAGCACCCAGCGCCCGAATTTGAAAATGGATACCGGACCCTGTGTGGTCCGCCCCCCGGCACAGCGATCTTCTTTCGCCAGCCAATGACAGGGCGGGATTTAGTGTTGAAGCTTTCCCAAACAGGAAGTTCAGCACATCAACACCCCAAATCGCTCAAAACCCTGGCCGGCCCGATTTCCTGCCTGCTCTCCTGCAGGAGGGCCCTTAACTCCGTAGTGCAGTAGGTAAACCTCTAGGTTGCAAATACCCAATTGGCGGGCTCGTCTCGCGCCAGCCCATGTTCGAGTTCACATAATCATCTGTGTATGCCGGTGCCTAGAGCCAGATACCTCGACAGCGCCCAATGGCAGCAGGAGAGGAGATGGAGATTGCGGGTGGCTTGTATGTAATCACGGTTTCGTCAAGACATGTGCCACGATACCTCTTTCTTTGGGCCACCAGCCCCCAAAGAGCTGCCTGTGTGTCGCTGCTAGGGCTGAGACTATCGCCACGACGTCGAACACAGGGCCCTGGAACCTGGTCGAGGCGGTCTGTGATGGTTTCATTGTAGACGGCGGTACTTGTCAGAGGGCTGAGGGCGTGGTTCGTGCTGCGCCGCCTACAACGGCCGTTTGATACGTCGCCGCCGCAGTAGGTCGTGAGGCCTAGCTGAGACCCTTCAAAGCAAGAGAATATGTCTCGGTTGGGTAGGGCTGTCCAGCGGGGCGGTTCTCTGTTACACCCTCGGCACAACGAAAAAAAGAGTGGGTTCCGTGCTGCCGGGCTGCTTTATTTTCGTTGCTGTCTCGGGTCACCGAGCATACTACAGCACAAAAGTCAACAGGTCAAGAAACATCATCATGTGGCGTGTGGAATAAGCAGCCCGCCCCCAACCAGCGGGAGAGAGCATCAAGGACGCAAAAAGGAGAAAATTCAGCGGGAGAAGGCTAATGGGCTCTCCTTCTGCTCCCGCTCCGCTTTTTGCGGCTGCCGTCCGGAAAAGAACGGTGGGCTGGGGTTGCATCAAGAATGTCGCTGCCTGGCGGGAAGGATGCGCCACCGCAGTCCCCGCTCTCTGCTCTTCTCCTCAATCCCAGGGCGCCCCGCTCAACACCCCTGCCTGTCTCACGATATCACCACCGCAATAAATGCGTTTTTCTTTCTTTGCTTTTTTTTCTTCTTTTGTTCTCTATTTTCCGCAGCCGACTCGGACATACCTTCTAATCACGAACGCTTCGTCGTAGTAGGGCGACTAGTAGATGATTCTGGCCGCCTGCATTCACTCCATCCTGATCCTGTGCCGCTTTGTAGCATTATGTACGTAGATGGAATCTGGAATCTGATTTTGACTCTCCGCCGCCGCCTCTGCAAAACAACCTTGCCCAAAAGAGAACGGCTTTTGTCTCTCTTCCCTGTGTGCCTGAGGAATTTCCCCCGTGCTCCCCCGCCGACTCCGGACCCAGGGGCCGAGAACCGATGGCAGCCGGGCCAGTGAGGGGCGGCCCTATCTGCTGGGTGGGCAGCGACACCCCCACGTGGCTCACTGCGAGTCTCTTTCCACATGCAGATAGGGCCCCCAGTACCATTCTCCCTCGACACCACCGTACCTCCTCATTTTGGGTGAAATCGCGAGTGGTATCCATCCACTTAACGGGAGGGGGGTTTTCTCCGGTGGACCGCATGCGGATATTCGCACGTCTGGCGGGCGTCTCGCCGGCGTTTACCGACCATGTCCATGCTCTCCCCTATCCCATCACAGCCGCCATTACCGCCGTGGACAGTGACCACTCTCCCCAGGCAGCAGCGTTTTCTTATTTTCGTCTGGCTCTCCCGAAGAGAACCACTGCCGCCCCAGCTGGCTGGGGGCTGCCAAGCAGATCTGGGCCCCCGCGGCCAGGAACAACACGCACGCTTGGCTGTTTTTTCTCCGATTGGCGGGGTCGTCTATTCAGGCCCCAGAGCGAGTGGCAGTGGCGCCAAGGCCGGCATCGTGTGCCAACCATGGTCGTACCAAGGCCTTGCCGTGTGGAGAAGGGTGAGAGAGAGAAGAGAAAGAAAAAGGAAAAAAAGTGTTCACCCCGGTGCGGTCCGGAGGGGGGAGTCAAATTGAGGCGGGATCAGGTGTCAGACGGGGCGAGAATTAAATGCATTACGCTGCTGCCGTGAGATTTCTTTCCCGCTTGGGAGGGTAAGGCGTCATAAGAGAGCAAACCATAGAGCCCGTTTAGTCACACGAACGAGCAAGGGGTGCAATGCTGTGGGCTGATCAGCAGTTTGTGCTTGCATTTAGGCCGGTGTAGATCTCGAGGAGACAAGAGCTTGAGAAGACGACCCTGACGGCATATGCGGTCGTGTCGATCGTCTCTTTGAGGCAAGGCCGGTGCGCGAGAGACAGAACAAGCAACTGCATCCTGGCTTGTCGCTGCCCTGGTTGTCCAATAGTGGACGCCACCACCAACTGGCAAGAACACTAATACAGAGTTTTGCCCGCATGTCTCAGTTGAGGATCGACCACTGATCGACCGAGGACCGAGGCCTAGACTGGCAAGGCATATCTTCTTGGGTTCGAGGCGTCTTGGGAGGTGTGCACGGCAGCGTAACAAGCCTGCTTATTGGAAGCCCGCCTCGATGAGCTATTAGATGGTGAGCTCGGAGTGTTGCCGGAAGGACAGAGCAGCGGCGCCGCGGCTCGCGATAATTCTCCCGGACAGAGGGCCATGCCGGGGTCCGACAATACCTCATGCGGGCCTCGGGGCGAAGATGGCAGGCACCGCCCCCGTCACGGAGGTGCCGCACGAAGAGCGGAATGGGATAGAAAGAAGATCGACCCAAAAACACAGAGCAGGTCGACGGGGAACGGCGGAATGGCCGCAAGAAATAACAAGGGTCGACCCCGGCACGGCGGACTGAAAGCTGGTGGGCAGGTGGGGTAGAGAGGGTTTATGTTCCATTGCAGGAAGCAGCTCAGGAAAGCAGCTTCCCTCTCTTCTCCAAGCAATTGGCTGCAACCCCTCAAATCCGCTCTTCATCATCACTCAAAACTTCCCCAAGGTTGCCTTGGGCAAATGCGGCCACCCACCACTGCTACCCTCAGAAAACCGGTGCGGCAGGGAGGTTTGTTTGCCCAGACTATGACAGCAAGAACACACACCTCCCCTGCTTCCAGCTACTGCTGCTACTGCTGCTGCAGCGATCGCGCGTGTCCCGCCAACTCTAAACCTTAATCGTCCTCTCAAGGCCAAGACCGCCTTTTTGGCTGCCTGGACCAATCACGGCCCCCAAATCTGACGCTGCGGCGACTGCTTTCCGACTTTCTTTTTTCTGCAGCCTCAAACGGGGCTACACAACCTGACCTGGACTAGGTGGTATCTCCAGCCTCAAGCCTTTTGGCGGCACACACACACACACCAGAGACAGACACCGAGGTCCAGACGCCTTCTTTGATATTTCGGCATCTCATCACCGTGGGCTTGTCTTTTCTCTCTTCCCACACCCCCTCCGCCAACCCCCTCAACTCGAGTAGTCATCCACCCATCAGGCCGCCCATCCTTACTACAAACACGATTTTTTAGCGTCTAGTGCAGCTAAGCGATCGTCCCTCCTCCTTCCCGTCTTCCCGCTCCGCAGGCTTAAAATCTCCCCTTTGGGAAATCTCATCCCTCGCCTTCTTTGGTCGAACACCGGTTTATCAAGGACGGAAACAGAGAGACAATATTCCAAAGACATGCATTTATGGCAAGATGAACAGCAGGAAAAAAAAAAAAAAAAAAAAAAAAAAAAAACTGAGAATTTCCGATTAGTTTTCCACACAGCAACCCCCGTATATCACGATTAGTTGGTAGTGCCGATTTTGCTGGATGCACACTGCTGCTCTAGGCGATGCACTTACACACCACACACATTCCCGGAACCAACCGAACGACGTTGCAGCATCCATGTGGAGGGGGGCCTTGCAGGCTTATCTTATCTGCTCCTGCATCTTTCTCAGTGATCCACCTACCTACCATTCTATACGTGCCATCCTTGAAACACACGCGGCGGCATGCATCGAAACCCTCGCCGGCAGCATCCCACAGCTCTCGCTCGGGGAAAACGGCGAGACGAACTCGTGGGCTGCAGGGCCGGGCGCGCGTCGACCTAGATCTGCAAACGTCTGACTCAGGAACGCAGAGGTGAAGATATCATCCCACGGTTATCCCGGGGACTTTGCTCCTTCTTCCCCACACACTCCCTAAAGGGTATTGCAGCCGCCGCCCTCGGGCGGTCTCAAGACCACCCTGATCGGGGGTCGTATTCGTGAACCTACACCAGAAAGGGCGTGCGTTTACGGCGAGTCGAATACGCTCTTGCAACCTTCATGGCACCACGTTTTCCCCCCATACCTCATGTAGCGAGCAAACATAAGGTGACCGCCAACCCCTGAATGCCCCGGGAAGCTGCCTGTCCCTGGGGCGCATTTCCCGTGTTTTCATAGCTGCCTGAGAAGAGCATCGCCCCTCTCGTCTCGTGAAGGCTTCTTTTCTTGACCTCCACCACAAAAGGACGCGGTGGGCAAAACCACATCTTCGTACCAACCTCCGTGGCATCATATTTTCGGGGGCCAGATATGCACCCGAAAAAAAAAAATAAGAAAATAAAAAAACAGACGCAGCCCCAGAATCCAGGTCTAGCATGCCGGTAACCGAAGGAGCTCAAAATACCCCAACAAGCCCCAAGGCAGCAAGGAAAATAAGGTGTGGCAAAAGAGAGGCTGAATAGGAGGATCCGGTCCCCCCACGAGTTCCATAGTTCCAAGCCCTATGTACACGACGGGGCCGTCTCGCTGCCAGCCGAACCTGAACCTGACCGCGCCCAAATGACAAAGCAAACGTAGAACCCCTTGTCGTTTCCCTACGTTAGATCCATCCTATCCAAATCTTTGTTGCCTGCCTGGGGCTTTGCCCGTCGCCAAAGAGACCCACCCATTCTCCTCATCCCGCCCGGCCTTTGACAACCAGAATACTGATTATGACGATCCCCTCGCCGGCACCTGGGGAGAACTTGAGGTCCATGCAGCGGCCTGCTTGTGCCCACCCTCCGCGCACGAAAGGGGACCCTTGCCTAAAGGTCGGCAGAAACGTTCACCGGCACACGAAGCAAGTGGCCTAATTCTGTCATGATGCCCCCCTTTTTTCCCGCTTTCGCCTATCTCTTGTGGGAACATCTACAAACCCAAACGCGCGGAAACACCCATGGATCGGGGACATGTCCATCGGTGCAGCCGCCGTTGGCTCTCGGCTGGTTAAATAGCTGCAGGACCAAATGCAGGTAGCCGTTATGGACTAGACTAGCCTTGCATTGCATATGGCACACATCTATTCTACGTGTATGTGTGCGGAGTGGAGTGGTGTGGAAATGGCAGCCGGCCAGCAGCTTCGGCATCCCAGCCGAAGCGTCACGTTATCGAGGGATCCCTTTTGGTTATACCGCCTCCTCGCAATGCGCCGAAGCCCCGGTAGTAGACGCCAAGAAGCCCCCTCCAGTCCCTGAGCATGCCCGTTCGGTCCCCGTGCCGGCGGTGCCAGTGCCGCTGCGTGCTGTCATCTCCGAGCCAATAGGCGCATGTCCAGGAGGCACGGAGACTCCTCTCCCTCTCCACACTTCTTGCGACAAGCATCCTATTTTCCCGCCCTGTGGTCCCTGATCTCCAGCAAACCATCCGCCTTTGGCTAGCAAAGACCCTTTCTGCCTCTTGCCTGCCAGAAGAGCTGCTTGCTACCCTTGATTGACAGGCACATGGAGCCCACTTTCTGCGCAGGTAATTGCGGGACCGGCGGAGACGAGTTGAGATCCGCATCCTGGATTAGCGAGCCAGGTTCAGCATCCGTTGAGTTTATCCATCCTGTCGCCGTGCCCGCCGATCCCGGCAGCGGATCTCGCCGGACTTGCCGGGCACCCAGCCGCCGTTATCTGGCTTCGGGCGTCGCATAGAGGCGATTCGGGCGAACCAAACCTTCTCCATCTCAGGGTCTGCCCTTGATGCGCTTCCCCTCGCCTTGGGCCAACCACCTCTACTCAAGTGATGGCGTGGAGGTTCCGGTCCCCCCACGCTGCAGCCCTCTTCCCACTAAACTGCCCCTTTACTGCTCATTCGATGATGGATATTTTGTTGCTGCCGCTTGCTGCCGTCCCTACCTATCCAAGGCCCGCAACCCCGCCTTGGCCTGCCGGACCCCGTCGTCGAAGCCGATGCGCTCGCTCAAGGCAATACACTCGTCGAACCGACGACGCGCCCCGGCGACATCGCCGAGCATCTTGGCGATGTCGCCGAGGTTGCACAGCGACACGGCGCAGGCCTGGTCGCACTCCGGGGTGCGCTTGTCCCCTCCCGTCTCGGCGGCGAGCCGCTGCGCGTTGCCGGCCCAGTTGCCAGCGTACTCTAGATAGGTGGCCCTCGTCGCCGCCGCGGGCGCATGGGTGGTGGTGGTCGCCTTGCTTGCGCGGCTCGTCCTTGCGCCGCCATCGCCAAGCGCAACCCCCTTACTACTACCGCTACCGACAGGCCCCGCATCCCCCGCCGGCGCAATAGCGTCCATCAATGGACTGTGGAGAGGGTGCTGCGCGAACGACGCAGCGATGTTGTTCACTTTGCAGATCGCCAGTCAGTCAGTTATGTGCTCGTCAGAAACCCACGTTGAGGACCAGATGATGTAGCGGGCCAAGACCGGCCATGTGCTGCAGCTCGGGCGTTTGTCACTCTCGACGCCGATGCGAGAACCAGAACTTAATAAGTATGCATGTAACTTACTTATGACTGCGCTATGGCAGGGGTCCTGGCAGAGATGAAGCGCCTGGAGGAATGCGGGCACGGCAAGATGGGCCTGGTCCTTGGACAAGAAGCTGTTGCCAAGAGCTGCAGATTTGACGCCAAGCCTCCAGGGTTAGCGAAGCAATAAACGACGATCCTAGAGGATAGGAGGAAGGGAGTGTGGTTGCAACAACGGCCCAAGACGTACCTTCCAGAGCCCCGCCCATCTCCTCGGTGTTGAGCCACTCACCCTCCCCCTCCTTGACGCCCTCAACAGACCGGCGGCGCATCTCCCTCAGGCCAGACTCGACGGCCCATACAAGACTCTCATGAGCCAGCTCGGGCTCGAGCACGTGCTGGTCAGAGTAGAGCTCGCCAAGCTTGACGCTGATCCCGATGGACCTGCGAAGGATCCGGTTGCGCTTGCCCCAGACCGTCTCCCTCTTCGGCGGTGGTGCCGCCTCCTCCCCCTCCTTCTGCCCCTCAGCCGCCGCCGCCGCGGGCGCCACCACCGGCAGCTCCTTCATGCCCTGCTCCTCGGCGAGCGCGACCCAGCGCCTGCACTCGTCGAGCAGCGAGGCAAGCGTGCGGATGGCGGTGTCGTAGCGCTCAATCTTCTCGAGCCAGGCGGCGACCTGGATGCGCACGCCCATGAACTCGTCCGAGAAGGGGTCGAGCCCGGCCTCGACGCACTTCTCGATGGCCTCGCGGTAGTACTTAAGCGCCAGCTTCGGGTCGGGCGCATAGTTGCTGTAGTACAGGGCGCGCCGCATCGCGTTGGCCACGGGCTCGGGCAGCGTCGTGAACTGCTCCGAGTAGAAGTAGGTGAAGTAGATGCGCACCGTGTAGGCCACGACGCCGGCCATGACTACGAGCCTGTAACCCGAGAGAAGGGCGAGTGGTTAGGACAGTGACGGAGAAAACGGATATTAAGCGGGGTGGTCCAACCCACGATACCAGCGCCAGCCCCATCTCCCCGGGGTGCTGCCGGAAGATGGCGCGAAAGTTCTCGCCGCGGACGGCCCGCGAGAGGCTCCCCAGGCTGTCCCTGAACAGGCGGCGCAGGATCTCGCCAAACGTCGGGCGGCGCGGCGGGGGTGGCGGCGGCCGCTTGTTCTTCGCAGTGTTCCCCCCGGGTGTGAACTGCTTCGTCGACTCCCATCTGCGCTGTCGGCATCCGGACTGCTGCTGCGGCACGTGGCGGAACCGGATGAGAGGAAGAGCAGGTCCGGCGCGACGCGGCAGCAGACCCGACGTGATGGCGCGCGCCGCCGGCCCGGCCGGGATGCTGCTGCTGCTGCTGCTGCGCATGGCGCGTATGCTGTGTAGTCTCGTCGAGGCGGACATGGCTGGAATCTCAAGTGGCGGGCTTTACATTGCTCTCTCTGTTTCCCGGTGGCAGAGGTTGGCCGCAGCCAATTCGTCTTGGTCGTCTCTGAGAGCCTTCGAAGCTGGTGATGCGATACAGCTTTTTTTTTATAATTCCGGCTCCAATTCTTCTCCGAGGTTGCGAGGGGCCAATTGGAGGGGTGACGACAGAAGTGGGTCCACACGGTGCGTGGCCCGAGCTCCCCAAAGCTCCGAAGTCTGGCGGGGCGATGAACACCGGTATCACGGAATCCTGGGGAAGCGAGGCACCATTTTCTCGTAGAACCAATTGCGCCATCCATCCCCCTTCGCCCCAGCCTCGTTCTCCTCACAGAACCCAAGGAACGAAACAATTCCCCCGGCCCGACGAGATATATACTCGCTCAAATCCTCGCAAACCCTTCTTCCCCTGATAGTCTGCATCAAGCGTGCATCCCCGCTTCCCCACCATTTGATCTCGTTCAGGAAGCTTGCTCCCCCGCCAAAACTCCAAGCAGTAACACAATGACGGGCGGCAAGTTCGAGCCCAAGAACCCAGTCCAGCTGGACCCTCCCAAGCTGGATGTTAAGATCTCGCAGGACGATCTTGCCAAGGCATCCGGTAATTACTGCTTTCCCTTTTTCTTTTTGCGTCCATCGGCGCGTGCAACATTAGTGTGAAGTGTAGTAAGCCACTAACATCGCCATGTCGAAATCTCCCCCTTAAGGCGTCGAGGGCGGCAAATGCTATGTTGCCATAAAGGCAAGCCAACCCCCGTCGCCCAAGAACCACAAGTGCACGAATCCCATCTTACTGACAAAACGCCCCTACCAGGGACTGGTCTACGACGTCACGGGCAACAAGGCCTACCAGCCCGGAGGCGCTTACAATGGTATAACATTCTCCCACTCACCCACCAACAACCCTTCCCCTCGAAGCAAACTAACATTATCAAGTCTTCGCCGGCAAGGACGCCTCCCGCGCCCTGGCCAAGTCCTCCACCCAGCCCGAGGACGTCGACCCCAAGTGGAAGGACCTGGACGAAAAGGAGCAGGGCGTGCTGAACGACTGGATCACCTTCTTCAGCAAGAGGTACAACGTCGTCGGCGTCGTCGACGGCGCCGACAACATGGAGGAGCCGGCCAAGGAGGAGTGAGAAACAAGGGGCAGGCAAGAAGAACTCGGCGTCGATTTCTCTGGTGTGCCGCATCATCATCTGCTTCTTGTTGTTGATGGATTCAAGAAAAAAATCGCTGTTGATAGCCAGAACTTGACCGCAATGCAAATGCCAAGCACTTGAACATTTTCCGTCACGTCGCGCGCGTTCGAACTTTGAGTGACCGGGTTGGGTCGGACATGCCTTCGTTTCAATTCATGCCACCCTATGTCTGACTTTGTTTCTTCCTCGTCAACATCCCAATCTCTCTCTGTCCCTTGGAGCCACGTCTAGTAACGTTTCTTTTGCAAGCCACCCATCAACCGACCATCGAGGTATGTAGGTAAAAAGATGTTCCGAGGTAGCGTCGGCCCTTGGCCCTCCTCGTGTTCTCCCACGCCCCCACGGTAGGACCTTCCTCCTCATCGCTTGCGTGTCCGTTGCGATCCCCTCATTTTCGGTTGTCGTTGCCGTGATTAAATTTACTAGGGCCCTGATTGTGTGGGCGGAGGAAAGGGATGAAGTAGTAGAGGAAGACGGGAAATAGGGGCTGAGAAATATGGCCACCAAAAGCGAATGCGAGTCGAAGCCAGGGCCGACCATCGCCAAAGAAGGGACTAAAAGGGTGTAGAGCGAAGAGATAAGAGAAGAAAAAAATGTAAAGGTGCCGCCAATGGTGATGAAACAAGAATACCGCTCCTTAATCGCCGATTTTTCCAAGAAACCTTGCCCCGAACCCCAAAGAAGGACAATGAGACAAACGAATGTATGCCCAGATGCTAAGAAAAAGAACACAACATGTTGTATAACAGGCCAAAGCTCTGTATCCCACAATAGCCGAAGACGCGTCGTATACCCCCGAGGGCCAGTGAATTCCAGTGAGGTGCAAATATATGTATGCCAAACGCCTATGTGCCAAACAAAGATACAACCGACACGCCTCTCCCAACAGAGAGGTTAGGCCTCTGTAATCACAGGTTCTGCTTTTGTCCCGTGTTTTGTGTTGTTGGTGGGGACGTCGGAGGGGACTAAGATCCGCCGTGAGGATCGGTGACCATCACCATCTAGATTGACGGTGTGGGCACGGCCATCCCTCCCCTCCCTCATCTTGCAAACAAATGAAGATGGAGAGTGGGGGAGCAAGAGCCGGGGACGGGGGCCGAGGCTCGACCAAGAGCGACAGTGACAAGAGTCGACCTGGCCGCTAGACTCCCTCGGTCATGTCGCAACTGCCCCCGGAAGAACGTGACCGCCTGTAGCAGCCCCGTTCATGCGTTCTGCAGGTTTGGTGCCGTTGGTCCGCAGGTTAGGATCCGGGCTCTGTGCCTGCGTCTCGGGGACAATGGGTGGCGAGCTCGGCGGCGACGGCTTTTTCTCGGGCGTCGTCTTGCGCGTCAGGGATGCCGTTTCGGGCTCCTCGGGTATCGTGGCGAATTTTTGCAGCACCTGCTTGAGCGCAGGCCGACGGATAGGTTTGGCCAGGAACTCGTTCATGCCAGACTCCAGACAATCCTTGACGTTGCTCTCCTCGGAGAAGGCCGTCAGCGCCACAATGGGTGCCGAGTAGCCCATCTTGCGGATGAGCCGCGTGCTCTGCAGGCCGTCCAGGTTGGGCATCTGGATGTCCATGAAGATCAGGTCGAAAAAGAGGTTCTTCTCCATGTTCGACTTGACCACCTCAAGCGCCTCCTGGCCGTCCGTCACGACAGTCACGTCCGACACGTGCTCAAGCCTGAGCATCTTGCTTACGACCTCGATGTTGGTCGAGTTGTCGTCCGCAACGAGCACCCGCAGGTTGCTGCCCTCCCCCGCCATGGCCTTGGCGATCTTGCGGTCAAACTCCGCCGTCTGCTCCTCCTTGCTCGGTGTCCGGCTCTGTGTCGGCGAGAAGAAAGGGTGACTAAGCCCAACCAAACGCGGCTTGTTATCCAGCACTGATGCGTGCTTCCCATCAGAGGTTGGCTTGGCGTGGGCCTGCCGGGAAAGATCCATGTCTACCGAGCCGACACTCGGTGGTCTCGACTTGATGCTGCTGGATGCGGTACTAGACGCCCTTTGAGGACGAGGGGTAAAATCAGTATCCTCCCTGTGTTTTGTCGCTCATATATTCCCATCAGCTTCCCAAGACTCCGTCGCGAGAGAAGAAAAAAAACTGCATGCCATACCTGTCTTTGACGTATCTGAGCGGAATCCGCATCGTAAACACCGAGCCCACACCCATCGTGCTCCGCAGAGTGATGTTCCCGCCCATCAGGGTGGCGAGCTGCTGGCAGATACTAAGGCCAAGCCCAGTGCCGCCAAACTTCTTGCTCAGGCCCAGGTCGCCCTGGACGAAGGGCTCAAACACGCGTACCCGCATGTGTTCTGGGATGCCCGGCCCCGAGTCCTCGACCTCGAACTCGAACAGGAACGACTTGGCGCCAGGGGGCGGTGGCGTTGGCGATCGCTCCCTAACGTGCACCATGGGTCCGCCATGTCCTTTGGGCTCCATCGGGTTGATGGCCAGGGCGGTCCCCTGCGACGTAGGCGATGCAACGGCAGTCTTGGAGCTTGCCGATTGCGCCGACGAGGAGCCCATTCTATGTCGCGTCCGACCGGCACGCGCCGAGCCCGACCTGGAGAAGGATGACGTCCTGCTTGTGTCCTCGTTGGCGTGCTCGATCTCCTCCAAGCACCTGATTCTCAGGTCCACCTTCCCGCCCGCAGGCGTAAACTTGAGGCTATTGCTGACCAAGTTGATGATGACCTGCAGGATCCGGTGCTGGTCGCCCCAAACGCACATATCCTTGAGGCGCCCAGCACCCATGGGCCCTAGAGCCGGCAGTCTCGTCTCCATGCTGCGACGCTCAGGGCCCGTCCCCTCCAGTGCGTCCCCACCAATGAATTCGACGGTGAAATTCGTCCCACTCTCGCGTACCTGCTTATCGAATATCGCGAGCAGCTGTTGGCGGATATCGCCTAGTCGAAATTCCTTCTCCTCCAATCCTATGCGGTGGCCGATTTGATTCTTGGAGAAACTAAGGAGATCCTCGAGCAGGTGGAGCAGCAAATCGCCAGACTTATATAACGTCTTAAGGGATTGCTTGATCCGAGCGACGTCCGTTTCTTCCATACAGACAGCGCACATGCCCATGATGCCGTTGAGAGGCGTCTTGAGCTCGTGCGATATGTTCGCTATGAAGAGTGTTTTACTCTCGTTCGCGGCCTCTGCCGCCTTCTTGCTGATCTCGAGCTCCCTGGTCCTCTCAGCCACCTTGTCGTCCAGGGAGGTGTACTGCTTGTACAGCTCGTCCGTCATCTCGTTGAACGTCTCGGTCAACTCCGTCAGCTCGTCCGTGATATAGTGCTTACGGTCCGTGACCTTGCCGGGGATCTTGAAGACGCGACGTTGAGACGAGCTCCCGTCCTGGTCGTCGTTCCTCTGGCGCTTCCTCTTGGCCTTTGCCTTCCTAAGCATTGCGCCTATCCAACCCTTCTCCGACAGCGAGGATAGAACGCCGGACCCCGGCGTTTCGCTGTTCACGCCGCCGGGGTAATCGTCGTCGTAGCCCGGAGGCGCGATGGACTTTTGGGTGGCGACCTTGAGATCCCGGATGGGTCTCACGCTGACATGGGCGCAGGGGAAGATGATGAGCGTCATGAGCCCTGCGGTGCCGAATACACAGCCGAGCAGAATGTTCCTGAGCGTCATTATCGCAGCCAGCGCTTCACCTCTCTCCTGCTCCACAACAACAACCCACTGGACAAACTGAGAGTTAGGGCGGGCGGTGCCGACAGACACGCTCAGCCCTTGCTCATTTGTGGTCCACAGATCGGCCTGGGCGTTGTTTATGGACTTGTTCTGCACAGTGATGAGGCTTTGGGCGACGGCTGGGAAATCGCTGAGTGCAAAGGCCTCGTCGTAACCGCCAGACTCGAAGTTATGGTTCGAATGGCGGTCGGCCGTGCCGTTCGCGGCGCGGGGCGGCAGCACGAACTGAACCTCGGTATTAGAGATGAAGCGGTTCCTATTAGGAACGGTGAAGGTGGAGTTGCTCGGGGGATCCGTCGCGTTAAAACGGTTCGACTGGGAATGAGGACCGATAATCAACGTCATGCCCGTCCGCCCGAGCCCCTCGGGCGAGTTACGGATCTGCAGAAGCGTCGAGGCTGAGGCGAGCAGGGTCATGTAGCCTATCACGAGGCTGTTCCCGTTTGCCCTAACTGGAACCGTAAGCGACACGATGGCATAGGTCTCGTTCACTATCAGAGGCCCAAGGAAAAGCCCGCTCGTCAACCTAAGATCGGCAAAGGCATTGGCATAAAAGATGTTGGTGTCGGGCGAGATGTTGCTGGGCTGGCCCGTGTCGGTGTATGTAATGTTTGGGTAGAGGGCGGAAGGGTAGCCCCCGGGGACGTCGCTCAGGATGGCACTTGTGCCGTTCGGGTTCTTGAAAGGGAGCGTGATGTTGTGGAACATCTTTGAGGTGACGCTGATCAGGCCCTCGGCAGTGCCGCTAGAGTTGCGCGAGTAGATGCGAGCCTGCAGCAGGTCGGGAGACCCGGGCTGATTCAGCGCCGTCTGGATATCGTCGTTAGCAGCGTTCCACTGCTCCGTGGTGTTGGTTCCGTCGTAGAAGCTTGTTATAGCTTTTTGGATGAGAACGCGCGTGGCAATGGTCTGGCAGGTTGTCTGGAGAAGGTCGATCTCGGCGGCGATGCGCGCCGCCTTGAGCGAGGCCGTCAGGCCCAGGGCATTCTGCTGGACCCCGGTGACGAAGTCGTTAACATAGATCCAGACCGGAATCGACACGACGGCTAGCGCCACCAGTGTTGCCAGGACCACCAGCAGCGCGAGCTGCTCCCTGATTGCTATCCGCATGGTGCCAGACTATAAGAGCGAGTCCGACGGCGGCGGCTTCGCTGTATACATGTCTTTGCGGCCGGTGTACAGCAACAGCTTCAGCGGGTGGCCAGCTCGAGAGGCAAGGGTGTGGTCGTCGCTGGTGCGGCCGTCGTTGTCGTCGACTGCAGTGAACTCGACGGAGAGGCCGTGACAGAGGCAACGCGGAGCCGATGGGACGGAGGTGGAAGGAGGAAAGGTCCCAGGTGGAGGCGTGCAGAGAAGCAGTAGAAAATACAGGCCTCCAGCGCGGCGACCGAATAATCCGTGCCCGGGGACTTGGCGGAGCGGGGAGTCAAGCGAGGAGGGCGCAACTCGGCCCGCAGCGGTGACTAGCAATGCATGTAACAATCGGTCGAGGAGGACGTGGAGATAGAGGTGGGTAGCAGCTGTCGACGTAGGGGGACGGACGGTGTAGGTCGGTGAGAGAGCGCCAGGGCCGGCGAAGCGAAAGAATGGATACAGGCAAAAAGATGTAGGCTGTGTGGTGTGTGTGTGTGTGTGTGTGTGGATAAGATAGGTGGTGGTTGTGGTTTTTTTTCCCCCAAGAGGGCGGCGGGAGTCGGCAGCGTCGGAGCGCGCGCGTCTCGCTTCGTGCTTGCCTTTCGTATTATGGAAGCGGCGGAGAAGGGCGAGGGCTGAGAAATTTCCAGTGGAATTGGACTGATGCTGCTGGGGACAGAGGCATGCCCACCCGGCAGCTGGCCAGGGATCCCGGTCGTCTGGGGCGTGCGGTGGGGAGGCGGTTGATAATAAGCGCAATCATCAATGACAAACAAGAAACGACCCTTCCCCTCCTCCGTGTGGCAGGTGGAAACGAGTGTCGAGTCGAGTCGAGAAGGCGGCACCGGCAACTTGGGGAAGGCGCGCGCGCGGCGGCGACGACGACGACGACAGCGTGGATGCGAGACTACGTGACTTCCCGGGCTGACCTGGTGGGCTTGAGCAGGTAGGTGGTAGGTAGTGTCCAAGACGCCAGAACTCTGGCCAGGAGCTCCTGACGATCGTCGATCACAAAAGCCAATGGCTCGCAGCCAGAACAGGCGGGCACTCGCAGAAGGCACGCGGCGCCAAGGAATGTAGTGGTGGCCACAGTCGCACGCAGTTGCCAGCCAACCCAACGGGGAAAGGTCTAGAACGCGGTCGCCCTTTTGGCGCCGAACCCTGCTGCCCCGTTGAACGCCTTGGTGCGGAATTCCCAGACAAGCATATACAGCATACAAGCAGAGACACAGGAGGAGAGAACAAAATGCAGACAAAACCAACACGTGCAAAGCAAGGACAGGACAGCAGCACTGTTCACGCCCGCGGCACCCAGGCTTAGATGCCGAATGTGCCCCGCTCGCTGGCAGGCCGCGACAACCCGAGCAGCGGGCGCTTTCCTCACGCTCGACTTTTCAGGGACCGTTCCCAGAAATGCAGGCACTGTGGGTGCGTTTTTCTGCATGTCCACCTTCCCACGTCCCACCTTTCCGCCATCCATGGATGGCGCGTCTTGTCCAATTTTTACCCTCTCGTCCGCCGCCCGCGTTTGCCAAGGCCCCATGAATCGGGTCGGATGGGACTGCTCCCAATTGGTTTTTCTCCCACCCAGCAGGAGCCAGCGCCGCCAGACACCGCCCCTTCTCCGCCTGCGAACCGGCGCGGAGCTTTTTGATCAAACGTGGGCGGCCGGTCTCCACATGGACAAGCGATCCCAACCATGCTGCTGAACCATAGGGGTCAGAACCGGCGCCCTCGCATCGGGGTCGCTCGCTCTCTCCCTGCCCTGCCGGCGGCGCCAAGGTCCCAAGGAACCGCACCGTGCGTGCTTCTTTGGGCCGCTTGCCGCGATGCCGACGTGCCATTTCTCCACAGCCAAAGTGGGAAAACACGAACAGGGCAGGCCCCTTACCACTCTGCACAGACGAGTCGAACATTGGAAAGGAGGGAAGAAAAAAAAAAACAAATGTCAGTCTTGTCAGTTTCCCGATTTGCGATCGAGGGATCAACGGCAATCGGAATCGATCGTCATGGTCTCTTCTTTCACCCTTGAGCCCTTCTAGTCCCGCATGATATCTAGCCGATCTGCTCGAGAAGCAGAACAGGAAGGAAAATATGGGACAAATGGCAAAAAAAAAAAAAAAAGTCTTGGTATTAAGCCTCACTTTATTTGAACCATGCATGGCCTCTGTCGTTCTCTTTTCCGTCCCCAGCAGTGCATGACCACGCCGATGAACATGACAGAAACCATTGAGAGAAAAGAACTACCAGTATGGGCAAGTCTAAGCGCGTAGTGTGTACGACTCCCCACGCCATAGCGTCGAACCGCCCCGATCCGAGCTCCAGCCGCCCCCGCCACTCTTTGGGGCGTCGGCAAAAACCTAAACAATAGAGGAAAAGAAGCACGCCGCCGAGAAACACCCGGCACGCCTTCGAGAACGTCGGCAAAGGGCAGCAGCCAAGCCGGACGCCGATCGGGGCTGACAACCGTATTATTTGCCATGGCACAATTTTCGCGGGTGAATCATGTAGACAGGAAACATCAAACCGCCATGTCAGCTCCCCCAAAGAGCCCGGCTCTCCAGCATCTCCCGGTACTGTCTGCTACTGACACAATAAGCCCGTTTCCGGCGTGTAAAAAACACCAGTCGGATGGTTTCAGGCTGGGCCGGGTGAAAAGCAAAGGGAGTCGGAGGCACGGCACGTCCCTTTTTTTTCTCTCCCGCTTTTCTCTTCGCAGAATACAAGCATTGTGGCTGTTTGTAGCGTCGGCCGTAATCGTTGTCTTGCTGCTGTCTATCTTTTTTTTTTTTTTTTTTTTTTTTTTTCGAACACGACGTCACGCATTCCAATTGGCGATGAACCGCTCAGGCGACACAAAACGTGGACCCAGCAGTTGGTGTCCCCTGACAAACAGGAAGCGAGTCATCCAACGGTTTATTCCTTGTGATAAAGTCCGAGGGTAAAAGCGATGATGACATCGTTTGTTTGCCAGCCAGTCCCAATGACAGGGATTCGCCCCCGGCTCGCACATCGCGTCTCAGCCGCATGCCACCAGCCCTGTGCAGTTGCGCTGACTAGGCAAAGGAATGGCCATGATGTGTTTGGACGCTCCGCGACAAACACACGCGTGGGGTGCTTATGACCAAAGGGGTCTGGGACTGGTTGTAAAATATCGATGCCATCTGCAATATCGTCACTCAACCCAGCGAACCAGAGACAGCCAGCACAACAGAACACAAATCAAGCGCCAATAACACCGCGAGGTTCTGCGAACGTCTCACTTTATCCGTCTCGAACCGAGACTTGTGCCAAACACAACTTCACAAGTAGGAATGACCGAAATCGTGATAAAAATAAATATGGGTTCCTTCCTTTGAGTCCCGCTAGATTCCTACTCCAAGCAAAAAGTCTCCCTATCAACTAGAGCTATTCATGGACTGCATCATACACACACACAACAAAAAAAAAAAAACCCTCCCCTTGCCCGTCCGGTGCCGGCGAGGGTTCCAAACACAACAACACCCGATTTCGTCAGGCAAATGAAAAAAAGGAAAAAAATAAAATAAAGAGAAAAATGATGGAATGACGAGGAAGGCAAAGAGCGATGAAAGATGGGAATACTGTGGGAATTAAGTTAGCATCATAAAGGAAAACCACCGTCTGAAAAGCTGAGGCTAGTGAGCAAAACGTCTTGGAAAGAAACAGGACGAGGAGAAGACCAAGGGGGAGGGAAAGAAGAACAAGAGAAACCTATGGGAAAACACAAGATGCGGACCAAAAATGGGGGGGCACTATCGCCACCCCGGGTTCAGCGCCCTCGATCCCTTCTCTTGTCTGGTCTCTTCTTGCTTTTGTTGTCCATCGCAAACGTCGCGGGTATATCGAAACTGCGCCACACTCTTGCCCTACCCCCATCTCCAGCCCTCCCCGCTCGTCGTCTTCGCAATGTACATGGTCTTGTATGTATATATGTGGGTTAAAATCGGAGGGAAGAAGAACCGAGGGGGACACACACTCAATTATTCAATTATGCGTGCGTAAAGAAGAAACTCGCTGCTGCACTGCTTGCTTGTCCCGACCCCGGCCGCAGGTTCTTAGGCACTCTGCGGCATGTTCGATTCCTTAGCCTCGAACGGGAACTGCCTCGATCTCGCGCTCTCAACCTTCTGGAGCCCGAGCTTCTCCAGCCCGGACACCCCGCTGTCGTTCTCGTCAAACACGATCCCGAGGCCACCGCCAATGGCGTCGGCGTCCTTGCCGGCGATTCCGTTCTTGGTGCTGCTCTCGTCGTCGCCCTCTCCGGTCCCGGCACTCATCATGCTCCCCGCCTCCGAGAGCTTCTCGTCCAGGTTCATGAGCGCCGGGGGGCGGTGCCTCATCTTCTGCGCCTTGGAGAGCGATATGGTCTTTTGCTGGTACGTCGTCGTTATCGGCTGCATGTCGTCCCGGTCGATCGTCGCCTTCATCAGTGCCGCCATCCAGAGCCTGCCCTGCTTCACGTTGGGCACGGCAAAGTAGTGCACCATGGGCTTTGTGAAGTTGACTGCACGTGACAGGCCGGCGCGTGGCGGCACCAGCTTGAAGATGAATATTGTGTCGGCCTCCTCCGTCACGTCGCGCTCGGCGTCGGTCGCTGCAAGGGTCTGCATTTGGCTGCCCGCCGGTATCGTTGGTGTCGTCGAGGCTCCCGTCAGCGTCGCGTGCAGACCCGTTAGTCTGTCGTTGTCGGCCGGGAGCACACGATGGAACGAAATGTCGATCAGCCCCTTCTCCTGGTCGTCGTCCTCGGAATAGTAATACGCCAACCGCCTCCCCTTGAGAACAAACAACCTCGGCTTCCACGTCGCCATCAGGTTAGAGCTCTTCTTCTTCATCCATCCGCTATAGTCGGCGTCCGCCATGGCCTCGCGCGGTGTCGCCTTGGCAAGGCCCCTCAGGTACGCGCTTGTATCCTTCTTGCCCTTCTTCTTGGGCATCCGCGATGACGGTGCCGTCGCCGCCGTGCTGGGACTCTTTGAGCTAGGGGAGTCCAGATCGAAGCTCGGGCCAACCGATGGAGTGCTGGATCCGGTCCTTGCGGGGGAGTGGATCGGAGAGTCCTTGGATGGCGAGTCGATGGGAGAGGCAACTTTGGAGCGTTCGTGGCCCGTCACCGCATCCGAGATGGCTCGCAGCCCGAACCCGCCATTCTTGAGCCCCGGCTTCGACAGCCAATCGACGTGGATGCCTTGCTTGGGCGCTGCTGGTGAGTTGGGCGAGATCGGTGATGCGCGGGCGCCGTCTCTTGACGCATTTCCATCCAGCTTGGTCACTGTTGGCGGGGGAGCGTCCTTGAGGGGGAGCGTGGGTCGGATTGAGGAGTCGGTGGTGTTGCTGGACGCGGTCCGGCGGTGGGGTGTTGCAGCCATTCCGTAGTATTTCTGAGCGGCGGGTGAGGCCGACTGCTCGCGGGTGGAATCGATGCTACCGAACGCGCGAGAGTGCCGCGTGAGCGCCGTGGCGCTGCGTACCCTCTGCTCGTCGGCGTAGCTGGTGCCCTTGGAACCTGTGCGGGAATGGGCCGTCACGCTGTCTCGCTTCTTAAGCACGTTGCGCTTCCGGCCGTCGACGTCGGTGGACGAGAAGTAGCCGCGGTCGAGATCGAGCGAGTCCCTGTTGGGGTCAGAAACGGCCAGGAAATCTTTGGGGAAGCCGGCAGACGAGAGAGGGCGCGGGCCCGTGGTGTGCGCGCCAGAGTTGGAGGCCGAGGTTGCACCGCCTAAAGTCCAGTTACGGTCGAACGAGGGCTGCTTTCTATGCGAGGTAACGGTGTCTGGCTGCGGGTTGGTGCCACCAAGAGGCAGCTTGGGAGTGGCGGTGGGCGTGTGGATGGTGGTGCCCGTAATGCGGAAGTCGGTGGAGGAGGAGTGGCGGCGGGAGTGGTGCAGATCGCGGACCGATGCAGCCGACGGCCGCTGCTCGTGGTGCGGTCTTGAGGGGGAAACGGGCGAGACAGGCGACACGGGCTCGAATTGCGTTTGCGTGACAGAGCGCCGTTTGTTTCCCTGCATCAGTGATGCCGAGTGGCCGTCGATGGCGGGCAGCCGCGGTGGGCCCGTGCCCGTCAGCGTGTTTGTCCTGCTCCTGTTCCTGCTGCCCCGGCCGCCGTCTATGGACCCAACGTCACTTCCGTACGTTTGCGTGGTCCTGCGGGGCCCCAACCCATTGACCTCGTCCTGCAACGACTTGATCTTCTGCCACGTCTTGAGCCGCCGCCCGACCGAGCCCAGATCAAACGCCTTGATAAAGATTGATGTCTGGTCCATTCCAAGCAGCACCTCGCCTGTAATCTCTTGATCCCTGAACACCTCACAATGGTGCTTCTCGACACCAGCTGTGAAAAGATACTCGGCCACCTGATCGGCCGACCAGCCCTGGACCTCGGGGCGCGTGTGCGTGCCCTCCTCCTCCTCGTCTGTTTCCTCGCCCTGGATGTACGACATGCGGTGGTCCAAGTGTGAGCTGTACTCGCTGCCCGAGTCGTTGTGGCCGTTGTTGGGCGTCGATCGTAGGGTCTCGGTGATGTGCTCGTCTATCACGTTTAGCGTCTCGTTCAGCACATAGCTGTCGGTTTGGCCTGACGCCATACGAGGGGTTTCGGATTTCATGCCCGACGAGACCAGAGAGGGTAGGCTCTTGTTGCTATTCGAGAAGTTGGGGAGTGCTGGCGAGGATGAGGTCGAACTGGGGCCTTTCAGGGAGCTGAAGGGCATAGAGGGGGTCGAGACTGGCTTCAGGGAGACGATGGAGGGTGATGATGTGGCCGTCGGAGTCGGGGCAGTCGTGGTCGTCTTGGGCACCTCGACAGCGGCTGTTGTTGTCGGGGGTGCCGGACCAGGGTCGGGCTTCGAGGACTCTATCGGCGGGGTCGGGACGGGCTTAAAGAGATTTGCCGGGACCTTGGGACTCGTGATGGGCGCATTGGGCGTGCCCCTGGGAGCAGGGCGTGTATAGACTGGAGTTGACAGTATTCTCATCAGCGCCTGTGGTGCTGGGGACGCGAGGCCAGGGGCGACGGCTCATCGGACGAAAGGGGCCAAGCCAAACAAATAAGCAAGCAAAATGCGTTGGCAACTCACCCTCGGGGAAGAGCCCACTGTTCCCAGTTACTAGATGCTTGCCCAGGAACCAGCCATCACCGAACTCGTCGTCTCTTTCGATTAATTCAACGCGATCACCCTTGGTCAAGCTCAGCTCGTCTGAACTTCGCGCTTGGAAGTCGTCTGCGAAACAAGTGGTCGTCAGCAGCCGAGCGGCATGGGCATACGTGGAGGCGTGTGGCGTTTTCTTGGGCATGAAAGCTGCAGCCGGCCATCACAGGTGCATTGCCAACTGGGCCCAAAAAGGGGGGTCGCGAAAAGGAACGGCGGCGACGGGGAAGTCGTGGCAGAGCGCGAGGGAGAGCGCGAGCAACTAGCATCCATCTCTCGGCCCAGGGCGCCGCCATAACTAGGCGGCTCATTGCTTTTGGGCAGTATTTATTTTGTTTGCAGGGCTGTTTTTTTTTTTTTTATTTTTTTTCCCTTCTCTCTTCTGGCAGCGAAAACTCACGGATTACAAGCAGTATATCGCCCACATCGGGTCGCGCAGAGGCGGCCCGGGGTTCCGTCGTCCCTCGCGCGGCCATTGTTGTCGTCGACTCGTCGCAGCCGTCGTCGGTCGGGCGGTTGGTTCGGGGCGTTGGCGACGGCTTGGGGGTTCACAGGAGAAGTGGGAGGAGGACCTGGCAGGCAGGAGGATGGGGACAGCCGATGGACGATGGGCTTCGAGGGTCGTGCAAGGGCGGTGCGTGGTACGGGGCCAGCAGGGTGGAGCCGTCAATAGTTATCCGCGCTCGTGAGTGGTGGGTACGAGATTTTGCCCAACCGCAAAGGGAAGGCCGGCGGCCCCCACTCGTTCAAGCCGCTGCGCCTGGAGGACGAGCCCCGACGCTGCAGAGTCCGGCCCCGAGGTTGCAGGCTCCCCGGCTGGGTCTACGGCGTATCGGCTGTTCTCGACCAGGCAGAGTGAGTGAGCTGAGCGCAAGCGGTGGCCTCACCAACTGGCATCACCAAGCGGCCTCACTCACCGCCTTCACAGATGAAGCCGCTCACTCAGGCGCCGAGGCTTGGGTGATGTCTGGTGGGATGGAGCTGAGGTTCAGGCGGCGAGACCAAGGCCGTGTTTGTTGGTCGCATTGAGCTGGCTCTGCTGTGACGACTCCGCTCGGGCGCCCCCCGGCCGGTGTGGATTTTGTTAGTGCGGGCAGGTCTGGCGCACATGGAGGCCCTGTCGGTTACAGCGGCCAACTTCAACTTGCCTTCGCCCAGCACCACCTCAGCTCAGCACACGGAAGCCAAAAGCCGCCCGAGCCATGGACTCGGCAAAGATTTTCGGTTGGGGTTGCGGCAGGCCGCAGCAGGAGAGCGCGGGACGAAGAAGATGAGGAAATTTTCAGGCACGCTTTCCCTGGTCACCGGTGCAGAAAAGAGAGGGGGCGGCTAGGAGATATTACCAGGGCTGTGCCGTTCAATTAATTACGTCCAACGCCTGCCTCCTTTTCCCATCTAAATCGGTGCTTTCTTTTCTTTCTTTAGGCGCTGGTGCTTACCACATCCACGGCTTGATCTGATATCCGCCGTTCCCTTCCCGCCACCTGTGCGACAGCCTGCCGAATCCATTACCACCTCAGCCGTCAGCAGAGGACCAACAAAAAAACCAAACAATGGCTGGGCCCTTGAGCGTTTTTACTGGTCACTCGGACGGACATCCTTCGCGCCGACAAGGTTACCTGGGCCGGAGGCGGATGTTCTACCCCGTTGAACGAAAGAGAACATGAACGCATCACACAAAATTTCCTGTGTCGAACCTCGATAGGTAGGAAATCAAATGAGCGAGCCGTGGAATGTCAATAACGGCTCTCTGTGTCTTACTCCCACTCTGCCTCTTTGCTCACCCTCAAGCTCCCCTCTGGAACGGACCGCCGCGATTATGTTGGCCGGGACAAGTGCTTCGGTGTTTGTGGTGAGGCACGGACGGGTAATCTTTCGATGACAAGGATACTTGGTCACAACAACAGAAGGACACCGGCTGACGGGCTTGGCTCTGTAGCGTCGGCAACCGCAGATCAGATATGATCTGTTGCTGCTCCAAGGAAATCTAAACCCGCTTGCAGCCTTCAGCTCCATGTGAAGGAGAAACAGAACGTGCAGGGGGATGAACTCCGGATGCGGGTGGCCAGCCAAGGGTTGAGGCGGCTGGCGCGTTGGGTGTTCCTCTACCGCGCCATTCCCAGCCGTCGATAGTCTAACCGTCTTCAGCTCGCGCCGCCCGAGCGTGCCGTTGCAACGCCCGTCTTGCCTGATGGAGCATGTAGGTACCACCAATAACATGGCGGGCATGGATGCCCGAGATGTGTTGGCGTGCAAATGCCCCTGCATTGATGGCATTGACGAGGCTCAAGGAAACGGGATGGAGAGAGGTTCATTCGTCTGGAGGGGTGAGGGGTGAGGACGCGTCTCGCCGAATCACCCGCATCGAGTCCCAATCATGACAACATCAACCTCGCGTTTGCCGCTGACGCTTGAGAGATCTGGGCGCGGGACTTAACTCATCACAAACGAGCCCCACCTGGGACTATGCATCGCGGGGGCTTTACAGTAGAGCACCAGCTTTCCACGGCTTTTTTTCTCCTCTCAAGCATTGTTCTCGGAAGAGTGCGGTCGCATTTTGCTTGCCCAAGGACGGATCCCAGACAATGCGTGCGGTAACGCGTTCTCTGGCCCTGATCTGTGGAACGCCCGCTTCCAACGGCAAACTGCAAAACAAAAGAGGCCGGCCTCGAGCAAGCAATGATTACGAAAACCTTATACCATCACGAGTGCGATGTCAATGATGCATGCGCGTGTGAGAAGGCCCAAAGGAGAAAAAAAGAAGAAGAAAAAAGAATGACGGCCATTTCGTCGGTGGCGGAAAAGAGTGCAGGCTGTGCCGCCAACGTGCAGGCGCCACCAAATTGGGACGGCACTTCCCTGTCACATTCCCATCCCGAAATGCTAACCCAGCAAGGGAGCGAACTGCGACAGAAAAAAAGTTGGGAGATGAAGAGAAAATATTTTGCGGAATGCCAAGGGCGACAAATTCCAGTTTTGGGGATCCACGATGATGCGCATTTCTCGAGCGAGGAGCAATTGAGAATGAGAGCGACGGTAGTAGTTGGGTGACCTAGCGGTGCAGGCCGTCAACTCAGGCTCTCGCCCAGGCCTGCCGGGGACCTCGGCAATTCTCCCAGCCTGGAGCCTTGCTCCACCTCAGCTGCGCAGACCGAATGCCACATGCTGTTTCGACGATGTTCACTTGGCGAATCTGACAGCCTCGACTTACATGAATGCGAATGCCGAATGCGAACTTGTTTCTGAGACCCCACAGCGCTTCGTGTATTGTTTTACACATTGCCTCATTTCTTTCAACCTTACCCAGAATCGAGCCTCTTGACATTTTAGCAGCCCAGCTCAGCACTATCAAAATCCAGGAGGGCGGCCAGTCAAATAGGCTCTAAGAGCGTAGGGGGAAAACAGCAAATCCAAAAGGAAAACAACAAACAGCGGAGAAACAAAAATGGAGGCATACTCGGAATTCACCCACTTCACCGTGGCCTCGCCCTCCCCCTTCGTGGCGCACGTCGAGATCAACCGGCCCGACAAGCTCAACAGCTTCCACGAGGCCATGTGGCTGCAGCTCGGCGCCCTGTTCCGGCGCCTCTCGGCCGACCCGGGCGTGCGCGCCGTCGTGCTCTCGGGCGCCGGCGACCGCGCCTTCTGCAGCGGCCTCGACGTCCAGGCCGCCAGCCAGAGCTGGGTGTTCCAGGAGGCCGCCTCGGACCCGGCCCGCCACGCGACCAGGATGCGCCGCTTCATCGCCGAGTTCCAGGACTGCGTCTCGGCGATAGAGAGGTGCGAGAAGCGTGAGTTAGGAAGAAATTCCACATGATTAATGTGTATGTAGACACGGCTAAAAACAAGACATACAGCCGTCATATGCGTCCTCCACGGCATCTGCTACGGCCTGGCCATCGACATCGCCTCGTGCGCCGACGTCCGCGTCTGCGCCCGCGACGCCCGCCTGGCCGTCAAGGAGGTCGACATCGGCATCGCCGCCGACATCGGCACGCTCAGCCGCCTCCCAAAAGCCGTCGGCAGCTCCTCGTGGGTCAAGGAGGTGTGCCTGTCGGCCCGCGAGTTCGGCCCGGACGAGGCCGCCGCGGTGGGTTTCGTCAGCCCCGGCCAGCACCTGCACGCGACAAAGGCCGACGCCGTTGCGGCCGCCCGGAAGCTCGCGGGCCTGATCGCCGCCAAGAGCCCGGTCGCCGTCCAGGGGACCAAGGAGCTGCTGAACCACGCGCGGGACCATACCGTGGATGACAGTACGTTGTCCCCGCTCGGTCTTGGGATTCCTTTACTCTCCCTTCCTCTCCCCTCCCCCTTTTATTTCCCTTGTGGGATGCTAATACCGATGTGTTTGTGCTCACCCTCTGCAGGTTTGAGGTACACACAAGTGTGGAACGCGGGAGCCACGCAGACCAATGATGTCCAGACGGCACTGCTGTCGGGGATGCAGAAGAGGAAGCCAACGTTTGAGAAGTTGTAGTGCACGACCTCCTTGGTCATTTTGGGTGATTTGCTTCAACCTATACCAAGCGTGTATGCGTGTCTGTGTGCGTGTGCCCCGTCCTCCCAAGGAGTGCTTGTCGCGCGCAGTGTTTGTAGATAGGAGAGACAAGTGTATACATAGCAAATGGATCTGGCCCCTTGAACAAATGAACACTTTTTTGTTGAACGGTGACTGTGACATCGCACAGAGCATTGCGACAACGCTGCCTATCCTATCTGTAGTGTAGCGTCTCCTCTGATCTTCATGGGCTGGCTCATCCAGCTACCGCTTTCGCCGGTGGGGCGCCCACAGAGCCCCCCTCGGTGTCAGATCTCCCGAGTTGATCACAGCTGCAGCAGGCTCACCCGCCCGCTTGGCGCCAATGGGTCGCCATGCCATTACTTTTCTCGAGAAATACACGCCCGATTTCAATGCTGTAGTGTTTTTATTTTTTATATTTTTTATTTATTTATTTATTTCAGAGGTCCGACGCCAGCCACAATCGCCGGGATACTATACTCATGGACATGATACCCGGCACCATGTTGGTAGTGCCTTGCCCGTGGGGTGGTGGGTGGTCTCTAACGGTACTCGTCGGCAGCCGACGAGCCTTTGGGCGGCCCGACCTCGACCTGTTTGAACCTCTGTGGAAGGGCAACAGGAGAGCAGCTGGTTAGCATATGGAATCGCTCCATGAATGAAGGATAGAAAAAGAATACGAGGGTCATGAGACGCGCAGGGTAATCTCCCGAGGGGAAACACGGCAGCACGTACGAGGTCGAGCTGAGACTTGAGGTACTCCACCATGTTCTCCTTGATCACGAGGTGTTCTTCGTCAATGTCCTCGACGATGATGTCGTTGCGCCTCTTGTCGATGTCCACGATGGCGGCCTTGATCAGCGGGTCGCACTCGATGAGCACGCCTGTGGTCCCGGCCCCCCCGAGTTATGGTATGGTTAGTAGGTGGTGGGTTTGACGGCTGATATGAGAAATGTGTATGTATATCTGACATACCAAAGATTGCACGAGGCATGGCTGCCTGGTTTTATGGCACGTTTCGACTCCCTTCCGGAATTAGAAGGACTAAGCGAATAACTCCCAAAAAAGTAAACGGATGATGCGAATGGGGTTTATAGTCAGTCAGTCCCCCAATGCAAGAAGTATGTGAGAGTGCTGTGCTAAAAGGCGACGCGAAGTATCTTTGCCGTGCCGAGATTTGAGAATCTGAGTGGACCAGCGAGGTCGTATCGGCCGCGGGATCCATTCGCCTCCTTGAACGTCATGTGACGTGTATCTCCGGAAGGAGCCTTGCATTTCGTGTGGGGAGCTCGGGCGCAGCGGAAAACCACCCAACAGGCTGGATAGAGCCCTGGCTAGCGCAGCTGCAGGTCGATCCTCCTTCAGTGGGGTCCCAGTGGAACCCCCACCCGCCCCCGGAGTGAACCCTGGAGGCAGCACGGCAGCAGCAGCAGGGCGGCGGGGGCTGCAAGCCGGGATGGATCGATGGAATGCAGCAAGGCCACTCACTAATGGAAACAAGCATCCGTCAGTCAATCAATCGATCAATCGATCAGACTTGGGGGGAACCAGGCATGGGATCACCATGGAAATGGCCACGCCACCAACGGGGCCAGCTTCCGTGACCAAGATAAAACAACACAAAACAATCCCACTCTCGATATCATTGCTTACCCTTGTGTCCTTGGCAAAAACAAAGTCATGTGGGCAGGGTTGAGATGGCGAGCTTTGCTGAATTCGAACCTCGTTATTGGTCATTACCACTCTAACAAACTAGACTGTAGTCGATACAAAGACGATCGCGTTCGCCGCAACAATATTTACAAGCCGGTTGAAGTGCCCCGAGGAGGGGGAGTCCCGTCTGTCCCTCCATCCGTCCTAGCGTCCCGGCTTGGAGTAGAATCCGTAATGGTTTAAACGTGCCTGTCTGTTTGGTTGTTCTGCCTGTGCTGTGTATGTCCTTTTTGGTCGGAAGCGCGAGGATGAAGCTGTGCGTCACCAGGCGCGGGTAGCCGACGTTCATGCTGTTTGGATGGCCCTCGATTATGAAGTGTAGACTCGGTAAGGTATCTCGTAAAAAAAAAGATGAAGAAGAAAACTGGGTTGAGAGAGAAACATCATCTAGGCTCGCCTTGCCTCGCTGTAGGCAGGCGGTGACGACGACGCAGCAGCAGCACCAGGCGGTGGTTCCCGCGGCGGCGGCACATCGGCAGCCGCAGGCGTTTGCCCCTGCCTGGCCGCGACGTCGAGCGGCGACATCTCGACGCCACTGCCACCGTCAGCCGCGGAAGCGGGCCCGGGAGCTCCCCCTCCTCCGCCCTTCTTCCCATCTCCTGCCCCGACGTACGGCGGCGGCGCCTCTCCCAGCTCGTTGAGCCCCTCCTCCCTGCGCCGGGGGCCGTGGTTGGCGGCGCCGGCCTGCCGCCCGCGGCCGGCCTCGAGGTCCGCGGCGCCGTCGTCGTGGAGGCCGGCGTAGGGGTGGTGATTGCCGAAGCCGTCGTCCTGGTGGGCGCGGCGCCTGCGGCCCGTCATGGGCAAGCCGGCGGCGGGGCGGCGGTACGAGTAGTAGTAGGACGGGTCGAGGCCGTTATTCCCGCCGCCGCGCCCGCGATAGTGCGGGTGGTCGTGGGGCCCTCCCGGGCCGAAGCCGTTGAGCTCGTAGCGGCGGCGCATCATGGTGACGCCCAGGGCGAGCAGGCCGACCGTCATGACGACAAAGAGCGGCACCACCACCATGCGCCACCGCTCCTGCGCCTCGCCCGGCGGCGTCGTGTCCGCCATCTTGTGCAGGTGGAGGTGCAGGTGGCGCTTCTCCTCCCCTTGCCTCGCCTAGAGCGGAGGTTGTGGTGCTATCTTTGCCTCGAGCCGCTCCGCGGGCTGGGCTGGGGGTTGATTGAGGGTGTGTTATGTATGCGCTCTGGGTCCCCGATCGCAAGCTGCGACGATTGGGGTCGTGGTAGTTGTGTTATTGGACCGCGCTGTGTCGACTTGGTCTGGCTTGGTGGCTCAGAAGAAGCTCTCGTCGCTGACTGGTGCCGACATCATCGTGCGCGCGCGCGCTCGAGGAGAAAAATCGGCGTCGTCGGCGGTTGGTCGGTTGCGCGGTTAGAACGGCAGCAAGGGCGACGATGGGACCCGAACCGCGTGCGCGGAGGTGTCTATTCCCAGTATGTAATATGAAAAGTTTCCTTCTTATTATTCTTTGTCGATTTTCGTCAGGGTGCCCGGGCGGCGGCGGATGGACAGTGACAGGATGGGGGAGGCGAGGGACACGAGGAGGCCCGGCCGTCTGAGACACTATTCGGGGGCTTTGTAATTTCAACTCGTTTCTCTTGCGAACTATGTTGGGTCGATCCGGCAGGGATCCCCCTTGCTTCATGCACGCCCGTGAATCAAAAGTGCGCCGCGGATGGGGCTTGCCGGCAGAACCGGGCCCTTTTTGGGTCGATGGGGAGGAGCGGGGGAGGGCACAAAAGAAAAGGAACTTCCCCGAGAGGGAGGGAAGCAGTGGTGGTTCGCTGTTTGGCAAAGAGGGGGCGCGGCAAGTAACGAGACGCAAGGACAGGGAACAACTCTCCACGAACCCAAGGGGCAGCAACTCCTGTTTGTTGATGTCACACCCTTGGCCCAAATCCCTGCCCTGCCGCGTAATATGAGGGGAAAATGGGGGTGGCCTGGACGAGGCCCAAGTGGGAATGGATGTGACTCCAAACCTCGGCTCGGGTTCTTTTTTGAATTGGGATCCAGGATGGCTGGAAATTGTTGGACCGATCTGTCGACCTTGGGCCGCTGTTCCGCTTTGGGCCCAGCCGGCACGCTGCTTGGGCAGCTGGAGCTGAAAGTGACGGGCTCCCAAAAAGCTGCGTCGTGCCAGCTGGCTGCAACAATCGACCGCGGCAGCTGAATCAACCACATATCCTGCTTGTTTTCTTTTTACAAACAAGGTTGCGAGAAGGCCGTTTCAACCCAAGCCGTGTCACTTATGTACTGTCTTGTGTCAATGCCACCGGCAGATTTCCCTGGTGGAAGCTTCCCAGGCCCGAGAAACAAATCCACGGGCAAAAGCGAACATGAAGTCTTGGCTTCCAGACTAAGCCGTTTCGCATCGTCCTGGAAACTGGGCGTGTTTGCCCTTGCGGAAAGAGTGACACCCCTGCCCCAAAACCAACAACAGAAACCCAGAGGAAATGCCGACGATCATTTTCCTTGGCGTTTGGTCGGTGCGTTTCCCCCATCGGCCAAACAATCGCGTGGTGGGTGCGCGCCCAGACGGCTGACAGTCAGCCCGGATCGGGGGTCCATCATGTGAATGCGGCTCAATGCCAGCGCATCAAGGTCGGACGCAAAGCGCAAAGCACAGCTGTCGTGTCGCATGTTGTCGGCCACGCGCACTTACTTACACGCGCATTTACACGCTCTCTCGGCCGGAGCAGTGCTGGATCGAGATAGAAGAAGCCCAGAGCTCATATATTTTTCACTATCGTTTTTGTGCCTACCGATTGATACAACTGTCTCCCACCAAGTATGACAACACACGCCGACAACGCATTGCGGGCCGACCAAAACCGTGATATCCCGGCTTCAAGTTCCTTCTCCCCAGGCTGGCTCCAAAATTCTAACAAATCAACGCAACAAGCCCGAGATACTACTCACAAGCCCATCAATTCCAGCCCAATGTCCTGCGGAAAAGAGAGAAAGCTCCGCATCTAAATAAAAAGAAGCAAGTGCCGTGCAAGCTAGAAGCTACTAATAAGCCATCTTTGTTATTTCGGCGAGGGCATGTTATGTGTCCATCTGGAGCCTCCCTGCTCTTTTTGTTCGTCCTTCCTCTTTCTTCTCGCTCGAGACATCCCGCATGACGCGTGATGCGATAAACCGAAGCAAAAGCCCGCGACATATTACGAAAAAAGAAAGGAAAAGAAGAAAAAGAAAAGAAAAGAGAATTACCAACCCAGAACAGTGCCTGCCATGCTGTGCTATAATAAAAAGAGTGAGGGGAAGAGCTGTGACTAAAAACATAATGAAAACCATGTCTAATGCTGGGTGCTTGGTGTACGGGGTAAATAGGCAAGGGGATAACGACGCTAAGAGTAGGGGGACAATAAAAAACGAGGGGGTAAGTAGGTAGAAACGAACCGGCTGATGAAAATGAAACAAGCCTCGACAGTGCTATTATAAACAAGAATAAGCATCCCCCTGGATGTGAATTCGACATGGCGCTTTTTTTTTTTCTCTGCTTCTTCCGCACGAGGTGGATCGGACCTGATCTCGACAGACGCGAGGGGCTGGCGTCGAGACCAAGGTCTCTCACCGTTTTCTCCTTCACTTCTTCTCCTTGTCCTCGCTCTTAACCTTGTGTTGCTCAAGCGCAGCCGCAAGGGCCTTACCCTTGGCTGCGTCCTTGACCTGAAGCATCCAGGTCTCTAGACCACTGCCGCTGTCAGACGCCGTCGGCACCTTGACGTATTTGTCGCCCTTCTCCGTCTTGTACGAGAAGTCGGCGAGGAGCGCCTTGTTCATGACGATGTTACCTCTGGGCTCTCCACGCAGCAGAATCCGGACGGCCCCCGTGGTCTTGTGCTTGAGGAGCCTGACGGGACCCACGCCCATCGTCTTCCACGGGGACTTGTCCTTCTTCTTGCCGCCCTTCTCGTCGTCCGAGTCGTCGCCACCGGAAAGCTTGAGGGCCTTCCCGCGCACCTCAAAAACGACGTCCTCGTACTCCTCGCCCGGTCCTCCTTCTGTTAAGTTGATTTGCGCCTGTTTCTCCTCATCCCCTTCGTCAGCCTTCTGTCCTTCTTGCTCGCTCCGGTCCGCAGCCGTCGGCTCCGGGGTGCCTTGCGCCGGAGTGGTGGCCAGACTCGAAGCTCCTCCGAAAGTAAAAGGGGTATCTGAGGGGACCGATACAGTTGAGTATAAATTCACTTGAAGTTCACTGGACTGTAGGAATATCGGATGGGCTACTTACTAGTACCTGTCGAGGTGCCACCCATTGGAGGAGCAAGGTTGAAGATGGGGGCTGCGGCATTGCCCTGGTCGGGAGCCGCGCCACCCCCGAAGCTGAACACAGGAGTTGAGGCGCCATTTGACGGGGCATTGGAGCCGCCACCAAAACTGAACATGCCGCCAGACCCATTACCCGCGGGCTGGCTCGGAGTTCCGCCAAAGTTGAACGATACGGAAGCACCACCGTCGCTGCCACTGGCAAATGGGTTGTTGAACGACTTGTCGCCGTTTCCACCAAACGCGAACGAGCCCGGAGCAGACACGGTGCCTGATCCAAAGAGAACAGAGCTGTTCTGGCCTGCGGACAGGTTGTTGGTCTGGCTTGCTCCAAAGGTAAACGAGGGAGTAGAGTTGCCGTTCTGTGTGGCACCCGCGCCAAAGCTGATCGACGGCGTGGTATTTCCGTTCTGCATCGATCCGAAGGAGAAAGACGGTGTCGGTGTCGGGGCGGCCGCGGAGGTGCCAAATAGGGTCGACTGCGGCTTGGGAGCCTCGGTTGTGGTCGCCGTGTTGCCGAACGAGAAAGTGGGCGTGGCTTGAGGGGCAGCACTGGTAGTCGAGCCCCCAAAAAGCGACTTGGTAGCCGGCGCAGCAGAGTCCTTAGCTCCGCCTGCAGCAGGTGTAGAGTTGCCGAATAGGACTGAGCTGCCGGCTCCGGCTCCGGCGCCAAACAGAGGCTTCGAGGCGGGGGTGGAGTTGGCACCATCGGACCCGAAGCTAAAGGTTGGTGTAGCAGTCGCAGTAGCGGGTGCCGAGCCAAAGAGTGGCTTGGACTCTGTTGTTGGCTGGGATCCAGATCCGAAGGGGAACGAGGGCTTGACAGAGTCCTTAGGAGCACCGAGACCGAACGTCGGGGTGGAGGATTCCTGGCTTGGCCCCGAGCCGAACAAAGGCTTCGCCGCCGACGCGCTGGCCACTGGCGTGGCACCGAAGAGTGACTTGGGCGCCTCATCGGCCTTGGGTGCGGCACCGAACAGGGACTTGGGAGCCTCGTCTGCCTTTGGCGCCGCACCAAACAGTGACTTGGGCGCTTCATCAGGCTTGGAGGCACCGAAAAGTGGCTTTGGTCGAGAAGGCTCATCAGCTTTTGGTGCCGCACCAAAGAGTGACTTGGGTGCATCATCGGGCTTTGCGGCGCCGAAGAGCGGCTTGGGGGCCTCGGTCTTCGATGCAGCACCGAACAATGGCTTGGGCTCAGAGGGCGCATTGGGGTCCGCGCCGAACAGCGGCTTGGAGCTCGAGTCAAACAGAGGCTTGGTCTTCGAGTCGGAGCTTAGACCGAACGTAGGCGTGGATGTCTGGCCGGGAACGGCTCCGAACATGGGATGGGCAGGGGTCGCCGACTTATCAGCAGACGCCTTGGCGTCTGATTCGGGCTTGGCCGCTGCAACTTCAGTGCTAGAAGATGGCTTGAGGTTGGACAGACCAGTGGACGAGCCGCCGAACAAGCTGGAGGGCTGAGATGCCTGGGCGCCATCCGCCTTCTTCTCGCCCAGACCAGTGGTCGCTGCGGGTTTGCCAAAGAGAGAAGCGCCTGATCCATTGACCTGGGAACCAAACAGACTCGGCGCAGAAGTCGGAGCCTGGCCAAACTTGGGAGCACTGGTCGCAGCGTCGTCAGACGCTGGCTTTTCTCCAAAGCTAAAGAGCTTGGGGGCAGCCGGCGTAGACTCTGAAGCAGCCGAGGCGGCGGGCGCCGTGCCAAACTTGATGGGTGTTCCGGCAGTCCAGGTCTGGTCTCCACCAAGAGGACGCGCCTCCTTGACGGGGCTCGCGGGCCTCTCGCTTTCGGAGGCGGCAGGAGTCCGTGCGGGCGAGTCAGTGGAGCCAAGAAGTCGCTTGGGTTTTCCGTCCTCGCCTCGGGTGATGCGATCAAAGATGCTTGGGCCAGTGGCAGAGGCATCGCCGGTGTCGGAAGATGCGGTCGAGGAAGGGAAAGCGGCCGCCGCCCCAGACTTCTTAGCACCAAAGAGCGCGCCGGCCGGCTGTGGTGTAGCAACACCCGAGTTGGCAGCAGCGCTTGGCTCGTCGCTCTGGCTAGCATCCTGTGCCTCGGACTCGTCTCCCGAGTCGCCCTCGTCCCCGGCATCATTCTCGGCACCACTAGCTTGAGCAGATCCGGTGTCAGACAGGTGACCAAAGATGTTGGAGTTCGGCGCCGAGAGTTTCGAAGTCGCAGACTTGGCAGAGTTCTCGAAGATGGACCTGGTAGCGGATCCTGATGAGAAAGCACTGGACTTGGGCTTTGAGGCAGATGGCGGCTCCACCGACATCTGGAACGAGTTGGAAGATGGCGTCGAGCCAGCAGGCTTGCTGTTAGCAACCTGCTCAAAGAACTTCTTGGTAGCTGACGGGGTCTTCGCAGGAGATGGGGCAGCAGCCTTGTGGAGCTTCGAGGGAGCAGCCTCATCATGATCGTCAGCCAGGCGCTTCTTGTTGCCCTTGTTGAGAGCAGGCGTGGCGGTCTCAGTCAGCGGCTCACGCTCGCCACGAGCGCGCTTGCCTTGTGAGGGGGCGAAAGCAGTGGTACTCTTGGTCGGCTCTTCCGAGGCCTTCCGCTTCCCAGCTCCGCGCGATAGAATGCCCTCGGTGCCATTCACCCGGGTCTCGTTGCTCGGCGCGGGCGCGGTCTCAGCCTCATCGTCGGGAATCCCGTGGTCGGCCTTCCATTTGGACACCACCTCCTGCGAGGGCTTGATGCTCTTGAACTCGTAGAGTCCGTAGCGGAGCATGATCAGGCTGCGGCTCTTCTCATATTCCTTTGCGAAGTTGAGGATGTTAAACCTCCAGTCCTTCTTGAGATAGATCTCGTCGGACGCGTACTTGAGCCTCCGCAGGTCAAGAATGCAGAAGAACTGCTTTCTCTGTGCCTCTGTGAAGTCCTTGGGGCATAGGTCTGCCAGGTACTCGTCCGCGTAGATGGAGCCGACTCGGTTGGGGTTCTTCGGGGCCCTCTTGGCTAGCTCCTCTCCGGAGAGGTTCGCAGGGGGCTCGGGGATCTTCATCGTAAAGAGCTCGCTCGGCGGTATCCTAGACATGCCGCGGCCAATGCTCTCCGACGTAGAGGCGCGGGCATCGCGACTTGGAGTCCCGGCTGAAGGGCGCAGGGACTCCTTGAAGGGCTTGGGAGTGCCTCTCCGGGGTGTGAAGGTAAACCTGCCGCCATCGGGGGCGATCGAGGCACGGAACATGGGGCGTGGCGAAGCTGCGGCGGCGGAGAAGTTGGTCGCCTTGACGGTGCTGGTAGACAGCTTGCTCGACGGGCCCTGGGGGCGCTCGTGGATCTTGCGACCGGCCATCTGCGAGGTCGACGCGCGCGCCACCGGGCTCTCAGGGGATGGTGAGCGCTCCTGCTGGAACTTGACGCGCGGTCGCGGCGTATCGCGATGCGTGCCGTTCTCGAGCGCAGGCAGACGATGGGCCGGGATGGGAAGCCGCTCGGGTTGAGGCTCCGGCTCGTTGCGGCGCTTAACCGCAGAAGAAAAGATGCCACCCGAGATGCTTCCCCACCAGCCAGACTGCCTCTTGTCGGGAGTAGCCATGGCGACGGAGTGCGGTCGCGTGCGTGGTTGAAAGAAAGGAAAGTGAAAGTTAAATTATGATAGTTGTCGCGTCGTCGACATTGGACAATCGCGATGATGGTCGTGAAGCGGGAAAGAATATTGTGCGAGGTTGATGTGATGGGGTTTGGCGCGAAAAATGCGAGCCAGCCAGGTGCGTCGAAGCAGGCAGGCACGCTCGCGAACGAATGGGCCCGACGGACACGTTGGAAACGAACAAAAACAGGGAACAGTCTCCTCGGACCCCGTCGACAAAGAGTTCGATGCAGCGGGTTGTCGAAACAACAGGGTCGCTGTCCTAGACGCGCATCGAACGGCGTCGACACGAGAGCGAGGCTGCTTGGGTCGATTGTTTTGGGTCGGGTTGGGGGGGAAGCGCCAGAAAAAAAAAAAAGTTCACGGTGCGAACGACCCCTTAGGTGCTTGGTGCGAATATTAAGGCGGGCCGCCCATGGAAACCAAAAGATCCATGCAGGGGGGCGTGAATTTTAGGCACAGACCACTCAGCGCCTTCCGGCCCAAAGGTGTGGCTGCCTCCTGCCATCAGCGCGTGGTAGCGCGCACGGACCTTGACTAGCAAGCCCGCCCGCGTAGATGTTCTGCCTCAGGTGTCAAGAATCGTCGCTTGCTTTGGGGCTCCCGCGAGTCAGCTCGGGCTTGTCCGATTCAAGGGGCAAGTCAGGTCGTCTCTCGTGACCGCAGTGTCGAGATTCCGAAGTCTCGACCAGAGTCAGGCTGGAGCGACGGTTTCAACGATTGAACCTGGACAAAAACCGCACTTCTACTGTAATGCGCCGGCAACTAGTAGCACCTAGAGGCAGCATGAGGCTTGTCGAGACGCGGGGCACGTCGAGGCAAACGGCGTGGCTTGTCATTGTAGACTCGACCGAGCGTGCTGCTCAGGGAACTCGCTCGCTAGCCCCGAAGTCTGACGGTGAACATCACGGCACTGGAGAATGCGAAACGGGGACCGACGGATCGTCTAGAACAGTCAAGTTCAATTAATCATCATACAAAAAGAAGCATCCAACCCATCGGCCCAGGCACCGCTCATAGCTTGGCCTTGGTCTGGGCCTTCTTCAGGATTGGGTCCAGCTTGGTGGCCTTCATGACATCGCCCTTGATCTTGAGCTTGCCGCTCATGAACAGCTTCTGCGCATTGGCCTTTCCGACCACCAGGTTGCCGAAGTCGGCCTCGGATAATGTCAGGGTGACTGCAAGGATGATGTTAGAACCAGTCCGATGGCTTTGCAAGACCTCTGCCGCTCCTCCGTTCCTGAGGTCGAGATGGCCATATAACCAAAGGCAACTCACCATTAGGCTTGTCACCAAGACCCTTGCCGACCTCGCCCTTCTCGCGCAGGTCAATGTACCAGCTCTCGGTCTCGCCGGCGGCGTTCTTCAGGGTGAAAGCGAAGAGCGCCTTGCCCTGCTTGATGGCGTCCTTCTTGTCGGCGTCGTTGCCCAGGGCGCTAGCGATGGCGTCGAAAGCGGCTGAGGAGGGGAACTTGTCTGGTTTGGGCGCACCAGGGGGGCATATCAGCGCCAGCCCAGAGCAGAGGCGGCATCGCCAGTGCCGACAAAGGATAGGGAGTGGCTCATGGGTTGGCTCCCCACGCGACAAACTCACCGTTGGCGAGAGACATGGCGGATTGTTTTCTGTCCTACACGGGGGAAAAAAAAAATGGCTAGGGGTTGGTTGTGCTGGGGGGGTCGTCGGCGTCTGTGCGACTTTGCGAAATCAAGTCAAAGGAAGATAAGAATATGTTTTAAAAGTAAGAAAGAGTAAAAGGCGAAAAACCGGGTTGGGAAAGATGTTGGGTATTATAACCGGAAACAGAGACCTGGCTAACCCGAGACCAGGGGGTGCCTCTTCCTGATGACGCTCCCGCGTTCGCGCTTTTGCGCCGAGCTGGGCGGCGTGCGCACGCACATGTGATTGAACCTCGGTGCATTTTCCCCAGGGCGTGCCACACTCGCCCACAGCCCGCCAGCCGCTGGGACTTCCCCACACAAAGCTGTCGCAGGGGGCGGCACGAGGGAGACCCTCCCCCAGGATGAGAAGAGGGCTAAGCACCCCCAACTCGTCACTGCTGGAGAGTTGGTTGCGAGGGAAGCGAGTGCGCAATGTTGCGTCGCATTCCGGAGAGCGCGTGGGCGTATTGCGTATTCCCGCCTTGTCGCAATCGTTCAGCGCTTGCAGCTCTTTTCGCCCCTTGTAAGCCGAGGGCAGTCGTCAAATCTAGAGGCTTGTTCTCCGGTCAGGAATGCCTAGTCCTCGGCATGCATGTCATATGGCTACGATCTCAAGTACTTTAGGCCACAGACGGCCTCGAGTCTAGAATTCTTTCTTCACGCTGGGAGCAAGCATCAGATCCGAACGTGATCGAGGCCGAAGCTCAAGCTCCGATTCATCGTGGCCGAATGCGGGGTTAGGGTCTCATTCCACTGACCGTGTCTGCGCGCGCTAATGACGCCCCACACCACGCGACAGGCTACCAGCAGAGCACGGCGGACTTGCAGGGGCCGAGTATTTCCAGCGGTGGATGAATGCACCGACGACCAGCGCATCATGGCACGGGCAAACCGACGACATCAGCGCCGAGGACAAACAAAAGCAGCCGGAGCGCCAATTGACAATTGCACCATAATTGCCACCGGCCAGTGAAGGCCAAATAACCCACACAACAAACAAATATGTCGTCCTTGAGGAGAACAATTCACGAGAGCCTCCCATGTGCGTCCACCGGAACTGCTCTGCAGAACCCGCGCCTTGCTCCTCAAGCATCGTCTAACATGAGAATCCCCCCTCCAGATGTCGACCCGGACCCGACCCCGGCCCAGCGCGCAGCTGCCCAGGCCCTGATCGACGCCGAGCTCGACGCCTCCCCGCCGACGACAGGCGACCACCCGGACCTGCCCGCCGCCTACGCGCCGCGCTTCACCCCAGCCCTCGAGGCCGAGCTGGCCCGCGTGGCCGGCAGCCCGGACCCTTCAAAACCAACCCCGCTCCGCGCCATCGACACCAAGCGGTACGAGGCTCAGGACGACGACGACGACGAGAACGACCCTCCAAAGGACCCGGCCGTCCTCGAGGCCTCCCTCGCCCGCGCCCACACCCTGCACGCCTACCTGCGCATGCGCCGCGAGCACCTAGCCCTGCTCGACGCCCCCGAGGGCCGCAACGCCTGGCTCGTCGGCAACTGGCAGCTCGAGGCCGAGCTCAAGGCCGTCGAGGCCGAGCTGGCCGCCGCCCGCCGCTCCGTCGACGCAACCGCCCTCCGCCGCCGCCGCGCCCAGGACGAGGCCGCGCCCGAGCTGCGCGGGCTCGACGAGTCCTGGAGGAGGGGCGTCGGCCAGGCCATCGAGGTCGAGGTCGCCGCCGTCGCCCTGCGCGCTGAGCTGGATGCTGCCGCCGCCGCCCGCTTCCAGCAGGAGCAGGCCGTCTGAGAGTGGTGCCTTGCTGGTTGGCGGTGACTACAATGGATGCAGCTGGTTCCGTCTTTCCGTGTTTTACCACATGCCGGGCTTTATTCACACACACATAAATACGTATCAAGGCGTTCTGGATGGGTCAAGGAGTTTGGCGATCTCAACTGTCAGGTTTTACGGGTATAGGTTTGCGCGATAGAACGACAGACAGAAAGGACACATCAAAACCGCCCCTATGTCCCAGCCCTCTTCAGGAAAAAAAAAAAAAAAAAATCTGAGCGTAGAAGACGGTGACTTCTCTTCGCGGGCGGTGATTGATAGGTAATCCTTGCAACGAACCTTGTGAAGAAAAGAATGCTTTCGTAAACAAAACGAAAAGATAATGGAATCAAGTTGACAGGGAAGGAGGAACAAGGGGTGAAAATACTTTGAATCGGTAGTGATGATCCGCGAACGCCTTGTTTTGACCACATCGCCCAGCACTGGATCCTGTCGGTCTTGTAAACGGAATACACAAAACCCCTCCCGGTAAGAAGAGAAACAGAAGAGAATAATAATAGAAAAAGAAAAACAGATTTCCTTCCAAAGTCAAGCTGCCCAAGGCTGATCTAGAGCTGTTAGGGTCCCCATCAAACCAATAACCGCGACAGACAGACGTCCCGCTCATGCCGACTGCAGCGGGTCGATGTCCTCCACCCCAGTCTTGACGTCCTCGTACCTGGTCCGCCTCAGGATTTCCTCCAGCGGGCCAAGCAGGCTTTGGAACGAGTTCTTGTCCAGAGTGGCAACCTTGCCGTCCGTCTTGCCGAGAACGCTCGCCGCTCGGCGGGTGTCGTTAAGCAGCGCCAGCTCGCCAAAGAAGTCGCCCTTCTTGTAACTCATGACGGGCTGAGCTATGCCAACCTTGAACGCGTCGGCCTCGCCGCTCACCAGGATGTAGAACTTCTCGCCGGGATCCCCCTGCTTGATTATCAGATCACCGGCAGCGAAGCTCTCGTCCTTGAGGGCGACGATGAGCTTTTTCCTCTCGGCAGCCGTGAGGGGTGCCAGCGCTGGCACGCCCTTGAGGAATTTGTCGTACATCTGGTAGCGCGCAGAGTTGGTTTCCATCAGGATGCGGTTGAAGGTTACACGGTCCAGTGCCCAGAGCACGCAGTTGGCTTCCGCTGACATGACCGTGGCATTACGAAGGGCGTTGTGCATGAGTGCGATTTCACCAAAGTAGCCGCCCGCCCCGACCGTGCCATCGTGCTTACCGAGGCCGTCTGGCCCGGGCTGCATGGCGCCGGTCGGGTTCTTGTAGACGTTGAACGAGCCCTTCTGAACCACGTAGAAGTAGTCGCCAACGTCGCCTTGGATAATCACCTAGAAACCAACAAGGGCATTATTAGTTAGGGTGGAGTGGTACCAACAAGTAGACGCTGCAGGCTGACCTTGATGTCCTTGGCGGGGATGAGCTTTTCTTGAAAAGCGCCAATGACCTGTACCCTCTGCTCCTCATCCAGCTTGTCAAAGACAAATTTGCCCCGCATAGCGTCCTTGAGCCACACTAGCTGCTCGTCGGTCTTTGGGTAGACGGGCGGATTCCAGTTATCGTCTGAATCCGCAAAAGGCTTCAGGGACTCGGCCGAGACAGAGGTTCTCCGGCCAAAGTTATACTGGGCTGGGTAACCCTCTGGGTTTAACTGCTGCCTGGCAGCAGAGAGAGGGCCATCGCTGGCGCCATCCGAGCCTCCAAAGGGCCCTCCAAAGGGTCCGCCAAAGGTCGCGGCCGGGTTCGTATTGAAGTTGGGAGTGGTCGGAGACGTGACAGCATCCCCATCCTCCTCTTCCATGACGGGCAGGACCACGGTGGGTGTGGGCCTCCTCTCCTCGGTCGGGCTGAACGGGTTCGAGTTCGCCCCGAACGGGCTGGTGAAGCCGCTCGTCGACATTTCTGGGAAGGAGCTTGGTGGGTATGGACTTGACGCCGATGCAGGAGTGTAGTTCAGCGGGTTATTGGTACTGTGATCGCAGCCCAGGTGAACGACTGCCTGATGGGTTGACTGAGTAAGCTTTTGGCAAGCAACAATGGCCTAGGTGGGAGCTTTTTCAAGGACAGGTAATTGCGTCAAATGCAGCTATGGCCGCCAAACATAGGATCAGGTGGCCTATGCCGGAGGGGTGGAGGAGCATACCTGACAACAACACTAGCTCCGTCCAGTGTGCCGGGTCCCCTAGGGCTTGTGTGCGTGCGTTTCCTGTTGCTGGTAGGAAGTGTTAGACCCAGGTGGTCGGACCCTTCTAGAAGGTCTTGGGCCGCATGGAACTTGGCGGTCTGAGGGGCATAATATATGGGGGAAGGCGGCAGTGGGCGGCAGCTTGGGCGAGATGATCGAGCTTGGACAGATGAGTGAAACCTAGTACAAAGGTGCATTGAAAGAGACGTGTGACAGAGTGAAGCTCGTGCGACTAGATGACGGGGCACTGGCAGGATGGCGGGATGGCAGAAGGCGACAAGGACGGACGGCGAATCCGAAGCAGCTAGAGGCTACTGGGTAGCGGGTACATGGACAAACGACGGGACTTACAATGGGCACAGGGCCGTGAGTTTCGATCTGGTAACACTGAATAAAAAGTATGAAGATACGTAGGGCGAAAGGCAGTGGCTTTTCAGGTCGTTATTGGTGTTGGGCGGGGGCTGGCAACTGCGAGGCCAATGTTAGAGACAACGCGCGCGACAACAAAGGGGGAGGACAGCAGAATCGTGTGCTCGCGGTGGCAACGCGGGGTTCTCCAGCGATGCGTGATGCAAAGGCGAGGACAAGAGTGGACACACGGGCGCGCGTACAGCTGCAGAGGAGAAAAGAATCGATCGTGGATGGAAAAACAACAGAGACGGACGCGGGTGGTGGCTCGAGGGATGGCGTTGTCGCTTCGTTCGATCGCGAGCTGGTTGACGGAAGGTAGAGGGGAAGGTTCAGCGTGGCTCGGTGGTGGCAGCCAAAGAGACGAATGGGTGCAGTCGAGCCAGACGAAGGCACGAGGAGGAGTTTGCCGTGCAGATGGCCTTGAACGACACGGTCAAGGAAATCGAAGCTGGCGAGAGGCAGGCGGGCTGGCGAGATGGAGAAGGAGGCAGTCTAGCACGCTTGAGCTTCTGAGCCAGCACGGAACGAGGTTAGGACTGGAAGGTAGACTAGAGCCCCTTTCGCAGGAGGGAAAGTGGAGGTGGGGGCCACCAAGAGAAGCGGGCGACGGGCGTCGTGCTGCTGCTCGTCACCCCCAGCGACCCACCGGCCACCTGCTGCCAGCCAGTCAGGGCGCGCCGGGATCCCAGCACGGGCCAGCCCATGACAGTCAACAGCCCCTCCCACGCCAGTCATTTCTACGTCGAACCCTTCTAGAACGTGCACGGATCACTAGGGGGCTTCTGCCACCGCCCACCTCTTTAGCTTCGAATGCTTCTCAGGAGCTTCCGTGCAGCTGGGGCAGGCAAGCTGCCGCTGACCTTGCCCAGGCCGGGGCCGCCTGCAGACCATCAGACCGTCACAGCGCCTCTGCAAATCAGCAGCGTTGCCCATCCACAGCGCGCCCAGTCTCCTGTACCTTGCCCAACCGACATTACCGAATGCCTGTGGCAGGTGAGACTGAGACCTGCCCGACGGCACCCCGAGCGTACACATGCACACACACAGTCTCTGGTGTGTCCGGAAACGCGGCGGAGGCAAAGAATGATCCAAAGGATCCCGAGCCTGTTTCCAATTGCATTCTTCATTGGAACCCTCGTGCCCCAGCTTCGTCCGAGCACAATCCACGCGGGCAGCAAGGCGCCGGATTGGAGTCCTGCCGATCTTTTGGGTGACATAAAGTCACTTTGATCGGTCCGGTCCTGTCACCATTCTTGCTTCTCGTCTGTCGGGGGTTGATAGCTTTTCCTTTGCCGAACGATCGCCTAACTGCGTAGGAGTGGCACAACAATGACGCACGCGCAACCCCACTGAAACATTGTGCAAATCCAGAGGAACAGGTCTTGCTGCCGATGTCGTCGTCTTCGAGGAGCGCTTCAAACAGGTGTACCCTGTGGTAATTAGATAAGCGGTTCTTGCGGGCCTGGCCTCTAGGGTGGTTCACTGGATACGACTAGGCAGATTTATGTTTTGACTTCATCTGGATAGCACAGGCGACAATAGGTCGACAGGCGCAGTCAATCTTCCGCATCTCAGGACCAAAGTACACTTGACACTGAGCTGAAGACCAAAGGCAGCGAAAGTACACAAGGAACAAGCCAAGCTCGCTCTCCCACTCGACACGTCGTGCGGCGCGCTGCCACGACTGCTAAGCCATGGGCGGCGCAGTGATCATCCCTTGCAATGAGTTGAACATGTTCAACTGACACAAGCAGTTAATCGCATCGACAGACAACAATCCAACAAAATCATACTCAATGCATTTCAGGCGAGAAAATGCGCGCAAATAAATGATATTTGAATACATAGCTTCATAAAATAGCTATCCAAAACTGGCTATTTTCAGTTCTTGTTGACCCTGCCCTTTGAAGATCAAAGGATGCATTTGCTGTGCTGCGAACAGCAACTGCGCCTTCAGGGAATTAGTGAGATGAGTGGACCGTGCACCAAATCATCCAAATTTAGACTGGCCGCAGCTTGTGGCCGTACCTTGGACGGAGCTGCTGATGCAACTCAGCTCCCAGCGTGTGTTGTGGCTGAGCAAGGGGTCCATTCAATTCCGCCTGCACAAAGCCGACATCCATTTCCTGCTGATTGCTGATGTGGACGCGCCAGCCACATCCTCAACCACAGGCCCGCTCCGTCCTTTTGACGCCTTGCAACTCCCAAAACCACGCGCCATCGCTTTCGCCTTTGAGCGACGGAACAATCGGAACGCACGACAGCATCACCGCGACACAATCGATCGACCGCACGACCGCACCGAAGACAAAGCACAACCGCGAAAGCATCTCAGCGGGTCGGTCGCCCGACTCTCGCAGCGCAGAATGGCCGGAGGCTCTCCTCCCCCGCTGGGGCACACGGATTCCATCAATTCACACGAGGACGAGTCGACAAAGCAGGAGAAGAAGAAGAGCAAGAGGCCCGCCAGTAAGCCGCTTCCTGCCTGCCGCCCGGTTCTCGCGCATCTGGATTTTGCGTGAATGATGGATGCGCCGGACCGTGGACTGTTATTGACAAATCTCCCTCCCTGGCAGACACGGCTTTTCGACAACAGCGGTTGAAGGCATGGCAGTACGTTTATACGCCACTCCGTCACCTATCGATTCCCGACGCCGGCCCTCAGGACAGCACCCTAACCATGTGATAGACCGATCCTTACCCCGAAGACGGTGTTGCCGCTCTTCTTTGCAATCGGCGTTATCTTCGCCCCGATTGGCGGCGCGCTGTTCTACGCAAGCACAACAGTAGGTCTTGAGATTCTCGTCGGATACGCCAGCTGGGTCGGGCGGATGCTGACATCACCGTTCCCCCTTCACTCAAGGTCCAAATGATCTCGCTCGACTACACAGACTGCGCCAGAGACGCGCCTCTCACCGACGAGAAGTCGGGCGTCCGTGACATGCCCGACAGCCTCATCAAGACGCAGTTCCGCTCGACGAGCCCCATTAACCCCAAGTGGCGCAAGACGGAGCGCAATGTGACCTTCGATGGCAAGGACGTTCCGACGACGACCTGCCACCTCCAGTTTAATATTCCCGAGCCCATGGGCCCGTCGGTGCTCATGTATTACACCCTCACCAATTTCTACCAGAATCACCGTCGCTACGTCAACAGCTTCAACGATAAGCAGCTTAAGGGGCAAAAGGCCGATCTCGCTGCCATCAGGTCGTCCACCTGCGCCCCTCTCGATATCCTCAACGATAAGCCCATCTACCCTTGCGGCCTGATCGCCAACTCCATGTTCAACGACACCATCGGAGAGCCTGTCCTGATCGCCGTGCCCCATTCGACTGAGGACAACCGCACCTACCACATGGCCGACAACAACGAGATCGCCTGGCCATCGGATGCTAACCTGTACGGCGCCTTTCCCAAGGGAGAGATGAGGTACGACGAGGTCGTCCCGCCCCCTAACTGGAAGTTGCGCTATCCCAATGGCTACACCGAGTCGAATCCGCCCCCGGACCTGCACCAGTGGCAGGCCTTCCAGGTCTGGATGAGGACGGCCGGCCTGCCCAACTTTAGCAAGCTGTATCGTCGTAATGACACCGAAGTGTTGGTTAATGGGACCTACACCGTTGCAATCGACCACTGTGAGTTTCTTTCACTCTGTTCCTGGCCCTGGCCACGCAACCCCGTCCATTCTCCGCATGGGGGCATAGCTGACCCTGGATTCTAGACTGGCCTGCGGACAAATTCAGAGGATCAAAGCGCCTCCTTCTCACCACCAAAACTGTGATTGGTGGCAGGAACCCGTTCCTGGGTATCGCCTACATCGTTGTCGGTGGTATTTGCATTATCCTGGGTGTTATCTTCACCGCGAGTCACCTGATTAAGCCAAGGTATGTCGATGTCTCTGGAGCTGTTCACGGTTGTCTGGCGTTCCTATCTTTACATGATCGTTGTGCTAAATACGATATCCTGCAGGAAACTTGGCGACCACACCTATCTCTCATGGAACAACGCCCCGGCTGGCAAAAAGGGGGCTGCTGGGGCGCCGCCTAGCACGGCGGTGTCGTCCGGGCGCGACTATGGCGGAAGGGGTGAGGCATAGAATGCTAGAGAAGGCCCTTCGCCATGGTTGTCATCACCGTCACCTCTTACCAGGCCTAAGCGATTAGCCACCACCGCCACGCGCCACCGGCAACACCAACCTGCCACGCCCGCGGGCGAGACCCGTCCCTTGCCAGAATCATCCTCTCCGGTCTCTCGCCCTGCTTTCACTCCTTGCACGCCGCCCAGGTCTCGCGTCACTAGCGCATCCGACGATGCAACGACACTGGTGAACAGTGTCAACAGCCTCTCCAGCATTCCAAACAGCAGCACATGCCGCACTCTGACCAATCTCAACGGTGGCGCTGGCGCCCGCAGCAGCCGCCATCACCAGCTCGCCAGCGGCGGCATCATTAGCCACAGCACGATGCTTCCGGGGCCCGCACCCCGCACCCCTAGTGTTCAAGAGTCGCAGCCCGACTCGCCTGCCGGAGACGACTGGCGTCTCATACCCCGCGCCGGAGCAGGGCTTGAATTCGGCCCCGCAAGGGTCGTGGACTAGTTTTGATGATTCTGTTCCTACCCTCAAGATTCCAATGCGCTTGTTCTTCATCATTGTTCGTCTTACCGGGGCCTTAGTTGTGCATATTTTATTCTGGACCTTGGTCGACCCAAGGTGGACAAGTGGTGGGGGTGGGAAGACTTGGCGGCAACCTAACCAACGGAACGAGAGCATGAAGAAAGAAAAAACAAAAACTCAAAAAAGAAATACCAGCCGCTTCGATATTGGAAAGAAGACAGAAACGAGAATTGGCGTCCAGGACTTTTGTTTTTGTTTCCTATGGATGTTGTTAATCGGGGAGGGAGGGAGTACGGCTCCAGTGGCTCTTTTGTTTTTATCTGATTTGTATGAGTACCATCATGCCGCTTATTATTCCCATTATATTTCCCCGTCTCTCAAGAGTGCTTCCCCTAGCTCCGTAGTTTCCCTCATCACAGCTGTTACCCAACACACGCTATTATCGCCATTCAGCAGTGCCCGATGTGTCTGCCACGACGCTCGCTATACTATACACAGACGGCATAAGCTGAGATTTACCTGTTGCAATTTGTGTTCAATCCACATTGCCTCCCTTCGGTCTGCTCCGACAACGGCTTTTGTCACCATCCTGCCTCGTGACGGGGAACCTTGGCTTGCGACCAGAAAGGGCACAAATGCATTGAACAGGCGCCCATCCGGACCGCGGCATGGCGTGCCAGACTCGGCGGTCAAGCGGACTTCTTCCGGCTTCTCGTCTCACCCAAGGTCGGCTGCAGTCCCGCGCCCTGCTGGCTGCTCGTGACCAGGGTCCATATATAATGGCTAAATTGGCTCACCTCCCTTTTTCTTCCTCTGGGCTCCCGCCCTTGCCCACCTTGCCCTCCTGCGGCGCCCGGATCGGCAGTCGGAAAGCCACAAAGCATTGACGAACTACCCGCCCAACTGTGCGTTCAGTACCACGCGAGTTATACCTCGGAATGCACTCCGGCCTCCAGCACTCTTTCTCTTGCGTGTCAAAAAAAAGACACAAAGGCAAGGCGTGCCAATGCACACAAGCTACCACCCGCCTCACACTAGCCGGAGCGGAATGAGGCTCCCCTCTGCCGGTACCAAGTTGGGGGCGCATGCATGCATGCACCCATATAATCGGTAGGTGGTCGCTTGCCAGCCCAACCCACCATGCCCCAACTATCGGTTCGGGCAAATACGCCCGGCATTGTATCTGATTATATTGAGGACCCCCTTGTCACCTTCCGTTCCGCCCTTTATTCAGTCTGGGGCCCCGCCATGCGCGGGCAGCCGCCTCGCTCCCTCCTGTAAGCCGCCGTCGGCATCGCCTCCATTCGATAATTCTCCCATCCCCTGCCACGGCATGGCTGGACGTGCGTGCTCGGCGTGATTTGTGGACAATGTGTGTGGGTGTACCATGCCACTGCTGTCACCATCTCTCAAATGCGGTCGAGGATACCAGTGGCTTGGCGATGCGGTCGATTTTGCGCCGCGGCTTAAGGGGGGCTGGGATATGCTTCCGAACGGCAGAGAGGACCGATGTTACTATGATGCCGGATGTCGGACCCTTCTCTCTGAACGTTGCCTGGTGTTTTATTTTTCTATAAAGAAGTGCCTTCAGCTCCGTGATATCTCCAGGTGAATGCTGCGTCCACCACCCTGTCACCGTCTGCAGAGACCCGTCAACAGCAGCGAGAGCCTCTACCACCAGCAGCAGCCAAGCTCCCCGACCCCCTCTCTGAAAAGATCCCCCCTGCCCACCATGAAGTTCTCCCTCGCCGCCGCCGTCGCGGCCTGCGCCTCGCTCGCGCAGGGCCACGCCATCTTCCAGAAGCTCTCGGTCAACGGCAGGGACCAGGGCCAGCTGAACGGGATCCGGGCGCCCAACAACAACAACCCGGTCTCGGACGTCAACAGCAACAGCCTCACCTGCGGCGCCCCCGGCACGACGTCGTCCAGGGTCATCGACGTCGCCGCCGGCGACAAGCTGGGCGCCTATTATGGGCATGTCATCGGCGGCGCCCAGTTCCCTAACGACCGGGACCACCCGATAGCGGCGTCGCACAAGGGGCCTATTCAGGTGTACCTGGCCAAGGTGGATAATGCCGCTACGGCAAGCACCAACGGCCAGAAAGTACGTTTTCATGATAACCAACTAACTCCTTCCGAGGGAACTATGTATTAACCCAAATCCCCACCACCAGTGGTTCAAGATCGAGTCCCAAGGCTTCAACCCCCAAACCAAGAAGTGGGCCGTCGACACGCTCATCGCGAACCAAGGCTGGTTCTACTTCAACCTCCCCACCTGCGTCGCGCCGGGACAGTACCTGATGCGCGTCGAGCTGCTGGCCCTGCACAGCGCCAACCGTCCCGGGCAGTACCAGTTCTACAGCTCGTGCGCCCAGATCCGCGTCTCCGGGTCCGGAAACCTGTCGCCGGCCCAGACCGTCAGGTTCCCGGGCGCCTACACGGCAAACGACAGGGGTATTCTTGTGAATATTTATGGCGCAGCCGGCGCCACGGACATGTCCAACTCGGGCGGCGTGTACTACCCGCCTGGGCCCCCGGTCGTGTCGTGCTAGAGAGGGAGGAAAGTTGGTAGAGGGTTTCTGCGTGGGATGGGCGTGGGCTTTTTCGGTTCCGTTGTTGCTGTGGGCTGCTCCCATGCCACTCAGGGGTTGGTTGGCTATTTACACGCGGGACCATGAGAGGCCATTTTCGTCTGCCACATATTTCATGGACATATTCGATCGACCAATGAGACACTCAATGGCGGCCGCCACATGCCTGTGACGACACCTCTCTTGTTGAACTCGCGGAACTTTACGTTTTTGTGGACTTTCAGGGGTTGGTATACTGAGGAACGAACAAAGTACGGGCGTTTGGTCAACAACAATACCCCGGAGTCAGCCAGCCACTCACAATATGGACGTGATACGCTGCTCTCGACCGAGAAACATCATTCCTCTGGTCCATTGGCAGTTGTCTAACGTCCTGATGTATCACCGGCCGGTGAAAGCCGTTGTGTTGGAGCGCAGAATTGCAGCCTCGTGTCGACGTTCGTTGCACCATGACTCTCAATTGCCTCGTGCTAGCCAAACCTTGGCGAGTCACGTCCACTTACACAGGCTTCCTCGCCTTCGCGTGTTTCCCTTTGCCCGATTCGCGGGTATGGAGGCGCAAATTTTCCTGCGTCGGGCAATATTGCGATGCCGGGATGCAGAGAGATCGAAAGGCAGTTGTGCTGGCAGCTGTGATGAAATGGACCACGTTGTCGGGTTGTTCAGGCATGGACTCATGAGCCCGCGTGTAAGTGAAGGGATATCAAATAAATAAGGACATGAAAGATGTAGTAGACCCAGTAATATGTATGAGGGTATTCTCTCCACCCATAAGGACTCCCCATTAAGGCCTCTCGTAAAGATAACAGATCATGCAAACCCTCCTCGATACATGGTGGCGGGAAGTGGAATGCATGTTCCGACGAGATCTTTTTCTCTTTCGCGTGTGGCGGGGCAGCCCTCAGCACCCGCACGCGTTTCCTCCTTCAAGGCAAACCCTCTCCCTTTAGGCGTGACCCTTGGCGAGTTTCCGGGCCTGCAGCTTCTTGTGGATGAAGATGCTGATGAGCAGGATGGCGACGGCGCCGACGATGGCGAAGACGAGGACGACGCCGACCTCCTGCTTGGCCCAGTTCTCCTCGCGCTTCAGCAGCTGGACGGCGGCGTCGCGGGCGACGAGGGCCTTGTTGATGGCAGCCATTGCGGTTGTGTGTGCGTGAGAGGGGGGTTTAGAAACGGAAGTGGGATATTATCGTCGCTTCGTTGGTCTAGGGGGATATTTGTGTCAGCTCATGAGGAAAACACTGCGAGGAGGCTGCGTTGTGTGTGATGCTTCGAGCATCGCTGACCGCAACCTCAGCTGCTCGAACAAAAAGCTCAGGATGTATGCGGCCGCGCAGGCACACAGTGCAGTTCCAATGGCTTGGCCTGCGTCACTGTCGCCGAGGTAAGCTCCAGGCGCTGCGCGTGCGCGGCGCGCATGCTTTCTGGCGAACAGAAGCTTGGGGAAGCTATAGGTTGCGAGGATAACACGCGCGATTTACGCGGCAACGCAGAGGAAGCTCTCAGGGCAATTGGGAGTGCTGATATAGCTCAATGCCATTGCACGACGAAGAGAGGAAGGCATTGCTACTGAGGGAAGCTAGGGGCGAAGGGCATTTACCGTTTTGCGATTCCCGGATGCGCGCGCAAGGGGAAAAATACCAATTGGCAGGCTTTTGATTAAGTAGGCGGCGTTGTTGGACCGAGGACCGTTGTGGCTCGACCGTTGTAGAGTATATTTGTTCTGGGTATCAAGAGGAGAGTGGACGAAGATCAGGACGAACGATCCAAGAGGAGATGACGGGTTGCTGGAAGCTCGGCCTGATACGTCGTGAGGTATGAAAGAGGGGAGGTGAGAGGAAGGAAGTAAAGATGGCTTGGGATGCAAGGGGAGCGACAAATAAAAAAGACCGAGGGCGCGGCAAGACAACAGACCACAGAAGACGGGACCTACACCCTGGGGGCAACAAGCAAGCAGCAGGGCCACATGTGAGTAATGTGACCACCTCCCAAGCTTCTCACCATGGAGCTCCCACTCTGGGCGGGCAGACTCGTTGGCGCGGCCAGCACCAAGAGCAGAGCAGCATGGAACTCGGCACCAGGTCAGGTTACCGCGTGGAGGAAAGCGCTTCTGCAGGCTGGGACCCTGCAAGGAGGGGACCTTGCCCTGCCATTCGCCCCGCCCGTGCATGGGCCATGGCGCCCCGTTTGCGGCCGCTAAGCTTTTCTGCTCCCTCCTTTGCGTCCCACAGTCGCACGTTTTTCCCCGAGTGCCCTGTTGTTTTTTTTTTGTTTTCCGCGATCGTCGTCGCCTGTGCTCTCTCGCTCCGCAAGGCGGGCTCCCCTCTCGCTCGGGATGCGATTTCTTGGCGCTTTTGTTTTCGGTAGTACCCGTCCCCGAGTCGAAACGATCTGACATGACGTTCGAGCCTTTGATGGGTTCAAGGTTGGCTTCAAGCATCGTTGAACACCTGGAACAAACATGAAATGATCCGTCTATCATGTTCTGTTTCCCTCAATTCCTTCCCGCTTGGGCCGCCCCAGATGCAAATTGGACAGGAGCCCTTGATAATCTCTGCAACCAGGACGTTTCCATGAACAATGGCTGTTTGGCAGGAACCATGTCATTAGCTTGTCCCCACCAAGGTGATGGATCGGTTGGGCGTCGCTGACTGATGCTCTCCACTGGCACATCAGCCTGACATCTCCCAGAGCAGACCGGGCAATCCCATGTCGTCAGCAATACAAGAGAAATTTTCGTGTTCTTTTGGGGCAGACCGCAAGGCTCACAAGCCAAGCCGTACACTGCCCAAAGATGGATACCGTCGAGCAGAAGAAAATCGCTCAGTAAAGACATGCAGCTTCTGGGTTTTCCACACTCGCATCCTCGGTGTGCTGTCGTCGGCAAATTCGGAAGGGCCGGGAGAAGGCGAACTGCCAGGTCAAGAAAAAGACGCAGTGGGTCGCCAGAGAATTAGAGCTAGGTTTGCCGCCGTCGGGCATAACCTGCGCATTCCCGGGCAAGATTACGTCGTGATGAACTTGCGTATGCGTCCCCATCTGGAAAGGATCGAGTCTGTGCCCTGTGCTGGAAATGCCATGGCAACAAGCATACATGCCTCACATTGTCTCTAACCTCGGTGCTACGGCGGAGGCGCCAGTGGGCGCCTCCTAACCGAAGTTCAACAGCTCGGTATACATAGTAGTCAGCCCGCCCGGCCATCAAAGCAGTGTGTTCCTGTCAGTACAGCTCGGTCCTCTCCAGGTGGATGAGACCGTTCGCGGGCTGCACGTACACGGGATAAAGAATTGGGAGAATCAGAGTCAGCAATGGTTTGAGTCAGTGTCTTGTTGATCACCTTTTCGAGGGGACAAGAGAGGGAGAAGCAGAGGGAGACAAAAGGAAGCCGAACGCCGAACAGCACCACTTACCGGGACATACTGACGCAGCTTGACGCCGGCCTCGCGAAGCACCGCCGCCGTGTCGCCATCCATGCTGTAGCCCTGGCTGTAGACGACCTCGCCGATGCCGACCTGGGCGATCTTGATGCTGCACGTCAGGCAGGGGCACGTGTCGCAGTAGAGGACGCTCCCGTCCCCGATCCTGTCCTTGCCCGCCTCCAGCAGCGCGTTCTCCTCGGCGTGCAGGCACAGGCAGGTGGCCAGCCCGACGCCGGAGCCGACGCCTTCGTTGCACCGCCCGCAGCCGCCCTCGCCGCAGTTGCGCAGGCCGCGGGGCGTGCCGTTGTAGCCGGTGCTGACGACGCGGCGGCCGCGGACCAGGACGCAACCGACGCGGCGCTTCATGCAGTTGCTGCGGTGGGCGGCCAGCGACGCGAGCGACATGAAGTAGGCGTCCCACGACGGCCGCAGCCGGTCCTCGTTGGTCAGGTCGACCTTCCCCAGGGTCGCGTACAGGTGCGCGACGTCGGGCGACGTGTTGAGCATGTGCACCGTCGCGCGCGACATGAGCGCCGTGCTGCCCGTCGCGTCGTCGTACATCTGCGTGTCGGACCACTGCACGAACTCGGAGAGGTCGGCGGCCACGCTGGTCCAGTGGTCGTTCCCGTGCCCGCTCCCTTCGTTCTGCAGCCACTTCCCGAAGCGCTTCCACCGGGTCGTGACCGGGGCGTCTACGCTGATGAGCAGGAAGAAGGGCCGCCGGGCGAGGAGGTCGAGGACGGCCACGCTGTCGACGACCGTCACCCAGCGCTCCCGCCAGCGCTTTGTGACAAACTCCAGGAGCTCGTCTGCGTCGGAGAAGTCGACGGTCTGACCGGTCTTTGCTGCCCCTTTTTGGTCACCGTTGCTGCTGGTGGCAACAGATCCGTCCTGCCCTTCTTGGGCAGGCGTGGTTATTTTCAGGCGCTTGAAACCATGGTGGCCGACCAGGTATTGTGCCACCGTGCTTCTCCCAGCACAGATACCTGAGATGGAATATTCAGTTTTCTATCACAAAGGCGCCTGTGTCTTGCAACCCCGGGGCGTGAAGCATTCTTACTGCCACAGATGCCAATGAGCATTTTTGCGCCGAGTACCTGCCCGAAGTCAAGAAACCCCAAAAATAACCGCAAAAATGAAGGGAAACGCAGACCACTAGACACGGCCCCGGATGCCAACAGCTGCCCGGCTCAGAATGCGAGAGGAATCTGACCCGGTGATCTGGAATCGAAGAAGGGACGAACACGGCCCAATCTCTAGTTAGGCCGCCGCGTTTTCAGGCCCAGCCGTTCCTGACAGAGTCACGCTCTCCTCGCGATTGTTTATTGGGCTCCGAGGTTTTGCCGCCGTTGCCTGGGAACGCGTGACAGCCCCAAAGCAAGACAGCCCCAGGGCAGGGCGAGCGAGGCAGGACTGAGCTGACGAGCATATGACTCTATGCCCATGATGACAAACCCAGCGACAAACTCATCTGAAAACCAAGTGACCAGATCTGGTGCCCCTTCGGACCGGGCGGATATCAACATCCAGCGGTACATGTGCGCCGCCGTCGCTGTCAGCAGCTCCTGTGCTGAGCTCGGGTGGGGGTCGCCACCGCCTAACTACAGGGGGCCCCGCTCCCTAGCTGTTGCCTTGCGGCCGGCTACTTACCCCGCAATACATCATCATCACCCTCAGGGCACCAGCTCCCTGGCGTAGCTTCCTCGACTCGCTCGTGCTTTAGAGCTGCCCTGCCTGTTTGTGTCTGCCCCAATTTCGTCTCGAACGAGTCCTCAACTTGTTTCCCAGATTCGCACACGGCCTTTTCGGCTTCGGTGACAACCTCAAGTTATTCGTGACTTGCAACGGACGGCCAAGACTCTAGTAGAGGTGCCTGCCTATCTACTCATTCTTGACTTACCGCGCAGTTATTTTACACCAACGCCTCGCTTCTTGAGCCTAGCTGGGCGGTAGACGCTGCTTCCCCGCCTTATCAGGCGACTGGAGCGAAGCAATCCAACATCGCACCAAAATGGCGGATAATCAGCAGTCTACCGGCGGCGGCGCCGCTGCGTCCAGCACCCCGCTCCAGTTTGCGACGTTCAGCTCCCAGATCGAGCTGCCGTTCTATTCCGCGGTCTTCTCGAGGAAGCTGGACCACGACAAGCTCGACGACTCGGCTCGTTTTGTTATGGGCCTTTACGAGTCTAGGGGCGAGAAGGATCCTCACGAGAGCACGCGCCTGCAGATCCACGGAAACGCGCTGACTAGCACTCAGTAAGTGCCGCAAATACGATCTCGGGGGCCGTTGCGCGACACGGGCGGGATCGCAAAGGGCGCAAACAAAGTGCAGATCTAACTTTATGTCTGCCCTGAAGTGTGCCGGTGGGAGCGAGCCGTGCCGAGGGAATCATCAGGAATTTCAATACCATCGAGGACTTCAAACAAGCCGACAAGTCGGCAATACTGCGCACAGCTGCGCGTCAGGTCTGTTGGCAGTCTTTTCCTCCCAGGATGCGCCAAGAGGCTGGCTAACCAAAGAAACAGATCTGGGACGCCATCAAGGATGGCACGATCTACGAGGTCCCCTCGCTGCTTGCCTCGTTCACCATTCTGTCCTTCGCCGATCTCAAGAAGTACCGGTTCACCTACTGGTTCGCCTTCCCAGCCCTCCACTCCGACCCTCTGTGGAGGCGCGTTGGGCCTGTCGAGCGGTTTACTCCTAGGGAGAGCACGGCGCTGGTGGAGCGTGTCGGGACGTGGCGTTATTCGAACGACGACCGTCAATATGGCTTCTTCCTCGCCAAGAAGGTCCGCCACAGTAGCCCGGAAACTGACCATCGGAGATCCTTCTCACCCATCGACGACCCGGATGAGGAGGACCTGGGCTTCAAGTGGGAGATCGGCTCCCTGCGTGACTTCGAGAAGGGCTTTTTCAAGGGTGTCGACGAGGCCGACGCATATGTCGCCTTTGTTGATTCGTCCAGCTACGAGGAGAACCCGTCGTGGCCGCTGCGCAACCTGCTGGTCCTCATCAGGCAGCGCTACCACCTGAAGAAGATGCGCATCATGTGCTACCGCGACACGCAGGCGCGCCGCGACGAGGCCCGGAGCGTTGTCATGCCCCTTGCCATGGATGATGTGGCTGAGATGGAGCTGGCTGAGATGCCCAAGGTGACGGGCTGGGAGCGGCATTCTAATGGCAAGCTGCAGGCGCGCGTGGCCAACCTGTCCGAGTACATGGACCCTGGCCGCCTTGCCGACCAGGCCGTGGACCTGAATCTCAAGCTCATGAAGTGGCGTATCTCGCCGGACTTGGATCTAGACGTCATGAAGGGGCTGTCTTGCCTGCTGCTGGGCGCGGGTACGCTGGGCAGTTATGTTTCACGCAACTTGATGGGCTGGGGCGTGCGCAAGATCACGTTTGTCGACTATGGCAACGTTTCATTCTCCAACCCCGTTCGGCAGCCCCTATTCGAGTTCGACGACTGTCTCCAGGGTGGGGCAGCCAAGGCGCCGCGCGCGGCAGAGGCGCTGAAGAAAATCTACCCGGGTGTCGAGGCTGAGGGCCACGTGCTCTCGGTCCCGATGCTGGGACATCCCATCACGAACGAGGAGAGGACTAAAGCGGACTTTGAGAAGCTCGAAGAGCTGGTGCGAAAGCACGACGTCATTTTCCTGCTGATGGATACGCGCGAGTCCCGATGGCTCCCTACGGTCATGGGCAAGGCCTCAGGCAAGATAGTCATGAATGCGGCTCTCGGGTTTGACACATATGTGGTCATGCGTCACGGAGCAGCGCCCAAGGACGGGTCTGACAAGACGCTCGGCTGCTACTTCTGCAACGATGTTGTCGTGCCGGCTGATGTAAGTCAAGGATTCATCGGTGCCTGCGCTCATAACTGTCATGTTTGTGAGATACTAAATCCTCTGTAATCGCAGTCTGTCAAGGACCAGACACTGGATCAACAGTGCACGGTTACCCGGCCCGGCGTGGCGGCAATCGCATCGGCCTTGCTGGTAGAGCTGCTTGTGAGCGTTCTGCAGCACCCGCAGAAACAGCACGCGGCTGCGCCGAAGCTGACGGCGAACCCGGACGAATACGAGCGGGACCCGCCCGACCACGCGCTGGGGATCGTGCCTCACCAAGTGCGGGGATTCCTCTCGACGTTCCAGAACAAGGTGGTTCGTGGCGAGTCGTACCCGTGCTGCAGTGCCTGCAGCAACCCGGTGGTGTGGGCGTACAAGGCAGATGGGTGGGCTTTCGTGCGGCGAGCGCTCTCGGAGCGCGGGTACGTGGCTGAACTCTCGGGGCTTGCCGAGGTGCAGCGACGGGCCGAAGCGATGACGGGGGAGGTTGACTGGGAGGATGATGAGAGCGGCGGGGTCGAGGATGATGGTGAGGGTATCATGCTCTAGGGGAGGGTACACTGGCACTCCTGGTAGGCTCGTCGCCGCATGGATGAGGCTTTTACGGATTAGGAGCAAGCGGAAGGCGCCTGTATGAGAAGGATTTTTCTTTTCTATGCTTCCCTTTTTCTCTCTTTGCTTTTTCTTTCCTCTCTCATGCCCTTCTGGTATGGTATAAACTAGTGGTTCTTTAATTGGAGGAATCCGGCGGGGTGCGGCGTCTAGGGAAAGGGATATAAATTTGGCGGACGGGTGGAATAGGAGTAAATGGACTTTCTTTTTGCATCTTTTATACTAACTGAGGAGGAACGGAAATCATTGTATCGTGAGAGGAATAGGGACTCTCTGTTGCCGATAAGAACGAGTAAATTCGAGGCTTGGGGACACGGGTGTAGCATAGGGATAATCGAAGAGCAGCTCTTGACCTGCCCAATTGTACAACTGGAGGCTCGAGGTCTGTAATCGAGGGAGATAATCACTTACAAAATGATGCTCTGTCGAATGGATAGGAAAGAAGTTCAACCCGTGATTGGTTCGGGGTTCGATCAGTCCAGCTACGCGTCACCAGACCTCGACTCCAGGGGGGTTCCCCCACACTAAGGCGCATCTCGGGGCGGGTCTGGCTGGAGGCCCTTGAGTGGTTGGATGCGGGCGGACAATAGCCTCCCCCCGCGTCGGGGGCGCATTCAGGTGTGGGTTACATGTTGCTGTAAAAGGCATCGACTGCCTGCACGGGTGTGGAATCATGATATGTGATGGAATCTTTTGCATTGTGCTAAGTGGTAGGTACCTACACGGGCTGCCTCAGCCCCGAGGGGATTCGGGTGTGGGGTTGGGTTCCTTGCAGACTGGAAGACTGGGGTTTTGTTGCTGACATGGATTCGATGGCTTTCCATATTTTCGATTTCTTATTTGTATCCCCAAGTCCCGACAGTTCGTGATTTCGAGACCTGAGCTCGTCATTCTGTCACGCGGGGAACTTGAGTGGGCAGAAAGGGGCTTGCACGAGACCACACTCCAAGACCGATTTTCCAGCGCTGTGCTACCGAAAACCCCACGAAAGGGCTGCCACTGAGCCACTTTGGAAAAAAGGGGCTGAGCTGACAGGGTCTAGTGTCGAGTCCCCTACGTCAGATCTGCGGCTCTTTTTCTTATTTTCTTTGTTCCATTTGCTTTTCCAATTCCAACATTGACCGAATCCATTGATGTTTACCTATTCACCCTCGAATCTCATTCCCCAGCACCCGAATCTCGGAAGCCTCGGCCGCGCGCAGACCTGACTCGGCTGGGGGTCCAGTCGCCTCCCGCTTCCGTCGTTGCCACTGCTGTGGAGAGGCGCGACGCCGGCACTCGAGCGCCGCCCGGCAGTTCTTTGTCCGAACCCGGTTTTTTTCTGGTCTGGGTCTGTCCCTTTTTCTTTTGGGCCAAGAACTGCCACCTTCAAGGATTGTTTCAGCCACGACTGCTATACGAGCATTGAGGCAAGAAGAGGACGTGCGCTCCGCCTTCTCCACATCAAGGACGAAACCGAGCGTGCTGGGAACAAGCAACGACACATCTTTTGACAGACGGACCTCAGACTTCGGAATATCATCATCTTATTCAACTCTCTCCATCAACCAGACGGGGGATTTGACGCCAAATATCGACTTCAAACAACACCCAACTAGACCCGTCCCGCTCAAAAGTGACCGCTCGGCGTTTAGCGGGCCGACAGTGCGAGGCGCATAACCACTATTTTACGCGCTGAAGCAAAGTACACTTACCACTTCTCATTTTCATCACCTCTCATCTCATATTCATGTCCCCCGGATCCTACAGGTGACAGTGGTGAAGGGGCCTGCCAATCAGGGGCCAGCCAATCCGTTTTATCCTCTTCTTCCATTATTCCTCCCACCCATAACCCCAGAGCATGAGGTTACTGTCCTGGCGGCTCTTCGGCGGCGGCCGCGCCGAGACGGCCGCCGACTACGCGGGCGTGCTGATCCCCCTCGAGGACGCGCACCTCTACAGCCACTCGGCCCGGTCCGGGCGGACCGAGTACGAGGAGGCGCCCGAGGACGACGATCCCGAACGCGGCGGGGACGACGCCCCCGCCACTAAGCAGGACGAGCACGAGGGCACCGGTATGCTGCAGATGCGCGCCGCCGAGTACAGCATCGAGGGCCTGCGGAGGGAGGTCAGGAGGGGTGAGAAGGACCGGCAGTGGTCTGCGTACGAGAGTGAGTGCCGTTGCCCCGGGGTGGTTTCTTTCTGTGGTTGCTACTCTTTAGGGATGAGCCTTGAGACCTCCCTTTCCGTAATGCCAAGTCCGCAGCATGGTCTTCACTGTAATAAGAAAAAAAAATACTGATCGCGACATACGCTTCCTTGCCTCGCTTCGTCTCTAGTGAAATCGAAGCTCATCAACAAGGCCATCCAGGACATTGGCATGGGCACCTATAACTGGCAACTATTTTTCCTTTGCGGGTTTGGATGGTTCGCCGATAAGTGAGTCTTGCTTGCGTCCTTGGGCGGCCATGGATCCAACCCGTGATATCTTCTCTGCTCTGGCTTCTGCTAACATGTTCGACCCACGCAACCTACAGTTTGTGGATGCAAGTGAGTAATTGATACATCCATAAGAGCCATCTCTTCACTTTTGCCTTCTAGAAAAAAAATCACCGACTAAATAAAACCCAAGGGAGTATCACTTACTCTGCCCTCCCTGTCGGCCGAGTTCGGCATCGCAGAAAAGACGGTCCGGTACACGACCAGCTCCGTCTTCCTCGGCCTCTGCTTCGGCAGCTTCTTCTGGGGCATCGGGTCCGACATGATGGGCCGGCGCGTAGCCTTCAACTGCACCCTGCTCATCACGGGCGTCTTTGGCGTCGCCGTCTCGTACGCGCCCAGCTGGGGCGTGGTCTGCTTGTTATACGCCTGCCTCGGCTTCGGCGTCGGCGGCAACCTGCCCGTCGACGGCGCCCTGTTCCTCGAGTTCCTGCCCGACGCCTCGAGCTCGCTGCTGACCCTGCTCTCGGTCTGGTGGCCTGTCGGCCAGCTGTGCTCGTCGCTCTTTGCGTGGTTCTTCATGGCCAACTGGCCCGTGGAAAAGGGGTGGAGATTGTTTGTGTTTGCGATCGGTGTCGTGACGCTGGCCATGTTCGCGCTGCGCTTCTGGGTCTTCCACCTGTTCGAGTCTCCCAAGTATCTCTTGTCGCGCGGCAGGCAGGCAGAGGCCGTTGCTGTCGTGCACGGCATCGCGTACCGCAACGGCGTCAAGACCTGGCTGACCGAGGAGATCCTCGACGAGGTCGTGGGCGAGGATGATGACGGCCGGGCGGGCGGGCGCGGTCACATCTCGCAGCAGATGGCCATGGGTGATGACGAAGAGGGGAACGAGTCGCTGCTGTCGTCGTCCCCTCCGTCGTCCCGCCGCGCTGGTGGAGCCGGCCCGAGCGTCATGAGCGTCGTCCGGACCAAGCTGGCCTCCTTCTCGGGCGAGCGCATCAGGCCGCTCTTCGGCAACAAGAAGCTCGGCCTGGCCACGGCCATCATGTGGTTTGTCTGGGCCACCATCGGCATGGGCTACCCACTCTTCAACGCCTTCCTGCCGCAGTACCTCTCGCACGGCAGCAGCAGCTCATCGTCAGAGTCGTCTACTAGTCCTGCTGCACGCGCCGAAGCACCCCCGCAGGCCATCTCGGCCGAGGTTTACCGCAACTACGCCATCACGAGCGTCGTCGGCGTGCCGGGGAGCCTGCTGGCCGCGTACACGGTCGACCACAGCTCCCCCTTGCTCGGCCGCCGCGGCACCCTGGCCATCTCGACGCTGGTCTCGGCCGTGTTCCTTTTCGGCTTCGCGAGCTGGGGCAGCTCGTCGGCCTCGCTGATGCTGGCCTTCTCGTGCGTCGAGGCCTTCAGCCAGAACATCATGTACGGCGTCCTCTACGCCTTCACACCGGAAATCTTCCCGGCGCCAGTCAGGGGCGCCGGCACCGGCGTCGCCAGCTTCCTGAACCGCGTCATGGGGCTGGTCGCGCCCGTCTTGGCTGCGAATATTCCTGGGGACGGGTCGACGGCGCCGATTTACCTGTCGGGCGTGCTCATCCTCGCCGCGTTTGTGGGCATGTGTCTTATCCCGATTGAGACGAGGGGTCGCCAGCGGCTGTGAGGTCGATTTTTTTTTTTTTTTTTGGCTGCTATGTCAATTTTGTTGTCTGTAGAGTTGGGCTCGTAGGCCGACCTGTCATGGTTTCTTCTTTCTCTTGTTTTTTTTTGTCCTCGGGAAAGAGTGGAAATATGACACCGGTTGTGGCCTACTACCTACCAGTCTAGGCACTCACCTACTGGGCGTCTTCGGACCATCGTTTGCCATCCGGGGTTCTCGTAGCCCTCACGGAAAAACAGCATCTATGGGTTGCCATCATGTAAAAAAGGAGCATTGTTATGGTGTGCTCGCACGGAATCTGTAGCAGGATTTCAGCGCCTAATAACCCCTCGTGGTATTATCTATCAAATCAGATCCAAACGCCGGAAATGAATCCCGAGGACGCTTCCCGGGGTATCAAAAATGTGATAGTTCTAATCTAGCGATTTCATAAGGAGCAGCCCATACACCATCGTACAAGGTCCCTACCTGTTCCCCTTTGCCCCAAACGGCGCCTCGGCCCTCCTCTTCCGGAGCACCTTGCCCAGGGCGTCGCGCACCATGGGGTCGGAGCGGACCGTGTTTTGGACCAGCCAGTCCTTGACCTTGACCTGGATGCTGTCCATGGTCTCCTTGTCGCCCAGGAACGGCGACAGCTCCATCTTGAACATGGAGCCGGCGTCCTCGTTGAGCCCCGCCGCCGTCTTCTCGAGGCGCTCGAGGGCCTGCTCGAGCTGGGCCTGCTGCTTGGCGGCGCCGGCGTCCTCGTCGTCGACCACGACGCGGCCGCTGCTCGTGTCGGCGCCCAGCATCGGCCCGATCTGCGACATGGCCACGTACACCGTCAGGCTCAGCTTGCGCGCCAGCTGCACGGCCTGGAAGGGGAGGTAGGCGAACGGTGCCGACGCTGCTGCCGCTGCGGCCTTCCTTCCACCTGCGGCGGCTGCAGCGGCGGCGGCGGCGCCACCGCCTCCAAAGAACGGCGACAGGTGGGCGATGAGCGGGTTGACGACGCGGTCGAACAGGACGGGGTGGTGCGGGCGGGTGACGACGTGGGCCTCGAACAGCAGGACGGCGAAGAAGGTGATCCAGCGCCAGATCTGGCCGTAGTCGAGGTAGCCGAGGTAGCCCAGGAAGTACATGAAGAAGGCGGCGCCGCCGTAGAAGGGCACGAGCCCCTGCAGGCCGTGCGAGACGTAGTCGCGGACCGTGACGCAGCGGTGCCAGGCCACGACGTCCGGGCCGAAGCGGTCGTAGGCGAAGCGGCGGGCCGGGTCGGTCAGGGTCTCGGAGGCGACCTTGAGGCGCATGAAGAAGTCGCTGTCGTCCTGGGGCGCCGCGCCATTGGCGGTGCCGACCTTGTCCGGGTGGTAGAGGGCGGCCAGGCGGCGGAAGCGGGACTTGACCTCGCGCTCGGTGGCGGCGGGGGTCAGGGCCAGGTCCGAGTAGAAGGAACCGGCCTGGCGGATCTCGTAGTCGGCCTCGTAGATGGTGTAGAGCAGGTAGGCCGACACGACGAGGATGTGGATGCGGCGGCGGTGCTCGGCGTAGCGCGCGGTGCCCGGCTGGGGCTTCGGGTCGCCGGCGCGGATGGCGATGCCGTAGTAGATGGCCTGCACCCAGTTGGTGGCCAGCTGTCGAGAGGTGGCTGGTGTCAGTGGTCTGGTTCGGTGGCCTAGTAGCCTCCATGGATTGTCGGGCAGAAGCGGCTCACGTTAGGGAGGAAAGTCCATCCTATTAGCGACACGAAGCTGGACATTATGGGCGGTGTGAGGGCATAACAGAGGTCGCAAAACGAAGGAGAGTCGAAGCCAAGGTCGCACACAAACGAGAGATGATCGGGTTGGGTCCGGTCGTGTTCGGGCTGACCATCGTTGGATGGCGCTACGCCGCTGCAAACTGTCCCTTTGTTTGCGACGCTGACGCAGTTGGAATAACGCCGCGCCGATAAGGACGGAGCTGCGATAAGGAAATGTGGGGACTGTCCCTCCCCCACAATCAACTAAACTCAGGGGTCATTCAGTCACCTGGGATGCAAGAAAAAGACTCTCCCTCCCGGAGGACTGACTCCCGTCTCTCAGGTTAGCCATTACCTCGCCGGCGCCCATTCCTCAACAGGGCAGCACCATCGCACGCAGCTGGTGGAATTCCTCCACATGAATAGCTGCATTGACGTCGACATGGCACAACATCCAGAAGGGTTACCTGGACCCACCACCACCCAACACAGAATGCGACACACACCCTCACCAGAGTCCAGACGTCACTGCATGACTGCCCTCCCATCAGGAACCATGTGGGGGACTGGGTGCCATGCCTCGGCGCTTGCTACGGTGGTGGCTGCCCTCTCTCCGGGACATCATGACGGCGGCTCTCGTTGAGGACATCCCCTCAGCCTCCATGTGAAGGCGATGCCATCCCTCGTTGGCGGCGCACTCCATCTCCAACTCGTCGGCAGCAGTTGCCGGCACCCGCGCCCGAAGGCCGCGCGTGTATTTCACTCAAGCTGCATCTTGCCTCCGCACTCGCAAGTGCCAAATTACCGATGGCAACTACCAGGCCGGAACACGTACTCCCTGCCCTCTGCTGCCCTTCCCGAGCCTCGATGCCGGGTCCCCGCCCGCTGCCCTAATGGAGGCTCCCTCCGTGCTTATCGGCCCCGTCCAGCAGGAACGCGAAACAGGGAAACAAGCGTCCAATGGGCGCTTCCCTGCTGGCCTCGCACACAGCCGATGCCGTTAGGGCCTTATTCGCCCACTCCCCGATTTAACCGCCTGCCCTGAAATGGGGCACTCCTCTCATTTGAGCGCGTTTCTCTCTATCCCAAGGAGGCTAAGATGCGCGCCACGCCGCCTGCCAGGAGACCGCGTAACACGCCCTGGGGGGCTTTGTCGTGCCTGGCCGCCGCCATATACTAGAGTATATGGAGCATGTTAATATCGACTCAAACTCCCGTTTTCCCTCCCGAAAGTCACAATTGGCGAGATTGACTCTGTTGGCCCGGAGAAATCAAGTCCGCCCTCTTGTCCCTGGGGCGCCCGGATTGAGCCGTCCGGCGCTTGGCCTGGCCCCGCGCTCGTCGTGGTCGGCAGCACCATGCCGGAGATTATATAAAGGCAGGGCCTCGCTCCGGGGTGCGAGGGGATGTTTCCCATGCTTTACGGATAGGAACACACACTCACTCCTCCTCTCCCCTTGGGCAAACATTCGAAGGACCCTGTTCCCGGCGGCTTTACTGTAGTGTCATACCTGCATTCACCATGCTTCTGTCAAGCCTCTTCGGCCTCGCGGCTTCGGTTGGCATAGCTGCGGCCGCTCAGCTGCAGCAGATCCAGAACTGGGGCGCCAACCCCAGCCGGATCCAGATGTTCCTCTACGTGCCCGACAGCGTTGCCACGAACCCTGCCATCATCGTCGGTGTAAGTGTTGCTCGGCCTGATTTTTAGTTTATCTACGCGGTCGACTCTAACGCAAACATGACAAAACAGCTCCACCCCTGCGGCGGCAACGCGCGCCAGTGGTTCTCGGGCACGCGGCTGCCCCGGTACGCGGACCAGAACGGCTTCATCCTGATCTACCCCGGCACGCCGAACCAGAGCAACTGCTGGGACGTGCAGAACCCGGCTAGCCTGACGCACAACCAGGGCGGCGACGCGCTGGGCATCGTGGCCATGGTCAACTACACGCTGACCACGTACAAGGCCGACCGGTCGCGCGTCTACGTCATGGGCTCGTCCTCGGGCGGCATGATGACCAACGTGCTCGCGGGCTCGTACCCGGAGGTGTTCGAGGCCGGCAGCGCCTACAGCGGCACGGCCCACGCCTGCTTCGCCGGCGCCCCCGGGGCCACCCCGTTCGCGCCCAACCAGACGTGCGCCCAGGGGCTCACGCACACCCCCCAGCAGTGGGGCAACTTTGTGCGCAACTCGTACCCCGGATACAACGGCAGGAGGCCGCGCATGCAGATCTGGCACGGCAACGCCGACGCGCTGGTCCGGCCGGCGTGCGCGCACGAGGCGCTCAAGCAGTGGTCCGACGTCCTGGGCGTGTCCATCACGCGCAACACCACGGGCACGCCCTCGGCCGCCTACACGCAGGTCACGTACGGCGACGGCACCAAGCTGGTCGGCTACTTTGGCAACGGCGTCGGCCACACGGCGCCCGTCAACGAGCAGCTGATGCTGAGGTTCTTTGGCCTCATCCAGTAATTGCTGCTTCAGCGGCCGGGGGTTGGCCTGGCTCACATTGATGGAGCTTGAGAGAAAAGCAAAAAAAAAAAGTATATATAAGTCCCCCTACCTCTATCCGGCATCCGCCCCTCTTTGTGACAATGGCCGGGTTTAGCCGGAGGTTGTGCATGTACATAGCCTTGCCCAGTGTGGTGTCCCTTCTTGTCACTCGTTGAGCTGGAATTTGTTTCACTTTTTTGTTTCTGTTGTATCGTGGGAGAGAAATGATGGGGTATCACCGGAACCAAATCGATTTGACCCAACGGATCTGGGCTACCATAAAATTCTCATCCACGGATCGAAAAGTCTTGATGATGTATGGGTGTGTCTGCAGCAGGTTTGGCTGTGGTTTCATGGAACCCGAGCGATACTGTGCTCCTTGCTTGTTGACCAATGTCTTGCGTCGCAGCAGACGTTGGTGCCCGCCATTCCGCCCTGTGACACCCCAGACTTTCCCCGCATATTGGTGCCCTGGTCGGCTAATTCAGGTGCCTGGACCCGACTGGACAGGGCTCACCTTTCGCTGGGCGATTGCCCGCCATCCAGGTGACTTGCAGGAGCCCCCGAGCGCGTGCCTGTCTGCCCGGCTCTGAGTGGGCAGCCGTTCATCGCAAGGCCGCTGGAGTCGCAAATCAATTGGCTGGTCCTTCTTTGTCCGACGACTCTGGACGGCCAGGCCAGTCACTCGCAACCTCGGCCATCGAATTTCATCAACGTTATGATTCAATTCCATCAATCCGTAAAACACTTGACTTTGGAAGTGAGGAGCCGCGTGCTGTGGATAGCCCGAGACTCAGACCCCTTGATCTCCTACCCAGCACCCACTCGACGGCACCCTGATTGAGGACATCTCCAGCGAGGTCCCGGGGCTTCCCTTGCTGCGCACGCCTCGATTTTGCCCGGCTCCGCTGCCGCTGGCGGCAATGAGGTCATTTGCAGCCGCCGCCCGCGGATCCGTCCGCCCGACCAGGACTCTCGCCTCCTGCGCTGCAAGAGCGGCAGCGCCATCAATAGCCGTTGATTCCCAAGCGAGTCGCCATCATGACTACAGACCATGTTCAGAGCGCAGATATGCATCGTCATCGTCATCGCCGTCACAGCCAACAACGGCGGCAACAACCCGACCAAAGACGGCCATTTTCTTCCCGGGTACGTGTCATAAACCATACGTATAAGGCTACCTAGCCTAGAGATCAAAACACTATCCTCCACATACTAACAGCACAACACCCACAACCAGGCCAGGGCGTCCAAAAGGTCGGCATGCTGGCGCCGTGGCTCGAGGCCTTCCCGGCCACGGCGGGCCCCATCGTCGACGAGATCGACGACTGCGTCGGCTACCGGCTGTCCGCCATCATCCGGGACGGGCCCGGAAGCCTGCTGACGGCGACCCCGCACGCCCAGCCCGCCATCATGGCCACATCGCTCCTGATCCTGCGCGTGCTGGAGCGCGAGTTCGGCTTCCGCGTCGGCGACCGCGTCGACTTCACCCTCGGACACTCGCTCGGCGAGTTCGCGGCCTTAGCGGCTGGCGGCTACCTCGACTTTGGCGACTCGCTGCGCATGGTGCGCCGCCGCGCCGAGGCCATGGCGGCCGCGACGCGCGACGCGCGCGACCGCTTCGGCGGCGACTACGGCATGGTCGCGCTCGTGACCGAGCCCGAGTACCTGCAGACGCTGATCGAAGCCATCTACGAGTTTTTGGGTTATACCAGCGAGGGCGTCAAGTCGGAGAGCGCCGAGGACGTGCCGCCCATTGAGCAGGTGCTCATCGCCAACATCAACAGCAAGAACCAGATCGTGCTGTCGGGCGACCTGGGCCGCATCAAGACGCTCATCGCCCACGTGCGCCAGTTTCTCGGCCACGACCCGCGCGCCGTCCGCCTCAACAGCGACTCGCCCTTCCACTCGCCCATCATGCGGCCCGCCGTCGCGGTGATGCAGCGCCTGCTGGCGGGGAAGAGCGAGACGCCGGGTCGGGAGGGCGAGGACGTCGTCACCTTTCCGACCGAGATCCCCTGCGTCAGCAACATCAGCGCGCGGCCCTTTGGGAGCAAGGCCGAGCTCAAGGACCTGCTGGCGCGCCAGTGCCTCGAGACGGTGCACTGGTGGGACAGCATCCGCTACCTGGACCAGGAGGAGAAGGTGCGGCGCTGGATCGGGATCGGGCCGGGGAAAGTCGGGAGGAACCTGGTCGGCAAGGAGGTCGGCATGCGCGGCAAGGGACTCGTCAAGGGCGCCGGCGTCTGGGCCATCACGGACCCGTCCGAGATCGAGGAGGCGCTCAGGGGTCTGGAGGAGACTGAGTCTGTTGTCGATGATGACGAGGGCGAGGATTGAGGGATGTAGACGGGGTAAACAAAAAAGAGGGGGCGCTCCGGCCTCCCCCCTGGCTTCCACGGCGGGCTGGTCTAATCATTATTTCTTGGGTAGTCCGTGGTGACTCACGACGACTGGGCACCTATGATCACCCATATTGTACTGTACTTTTCTCTTCCCCTACATGGCGCATATGGTATCAACGGCGGCATTTTCTTTCTGGCATTCTGCCAACCTGACTTCCATGCTACACGGATACGTTCGCAAAACATGACTCCTGATTCCTTAGGGAATCCTTGTTTGGTATCAACATGGCTTCTACTTTGCAGTAACATCGATGCTGGGAAGACTAGAGACAAGGAGAGCAAACCGAACGCGCCGACTGCAAAAAAGGGGGTTTACCGGCAGCTCCCGATGCTAGATTCCGCCTGCAAGATGCGAAACTCGGATTTTCAAGCGTGAACTGAAGCCTCGTCTGCTTGTTCCGCGACTGCTAAACTACAAATTGGTGCTGGATAGATAGGTAAGCCGGGAGGCTGGCGGGTTGTACCTCAACCAGTTGTAGGACGATAAAGCTGCCCGAGGGAAAACCACAGTATAAAAATTGTACAGTAAGTGAAGACCTGCCCAAGGTGAAAACCGTGGCGAGTGACCAACCGAGGTGGTTAAGCTACTTTGCTCAAAAGATCTGCCGGTATAAGATCTAATAACTTGCTTTGTTCCACCTTACAGCTCGGACTAAGGGAGTGGAAGGGAGAGAGGGGAGTAGGAAAAAAAAGAGAAAAAACGGTCTGGCAAAAATGGGATTCGAACTTGAAGTCCCAAAAAGCGAAGCCCCCGAAGGGCCAGACTGTGGAGTCCGATTTAAGCTGTTTCGCTCAGGGACAGCGCAGGCATGGAACCTTATAACTGTCCAACCGTGCCCTTGGGGGGGGGGGGGGGGTTAGGTCAATAAATTAACGGAAAAGTTGATAGGTTAGACACTAACAGTAGTAGGATGGGGGAAAGGAATACGAGGGGTAAAAAGTTGCCCCGGGAGAAACAACAGTCGTAAAATCGTACATGCAGCGAAAACTCGTCGAAGGTGTATAGCATGGCGACTAACTAAAAAAAAGAAGAAAAAGCTTTGGCAAGAATTGGATTCGAATCCGAGGTCCCAAAAAGCGAAGTCCCCGAAGGGTGGCCATATTGTGTCCCACATTGTGGGAATTGAATGAAGTTTGAGCTACTTCGCTGCGGGAAAGCGCAGGCACGGAACCTTATAACCGCCAAACCGTCTCCAAGGGGCTAGGGAAGCAAACAACACAAAGTTAGGAGGAAGAAAATCCAGGTGGTGGCTCACTGTTTGCACTCCGGTTCGCACTTTCATCAAGCGGTAGGCACGAATTGAATTCCACATGCAGGTGCGGCTGCCAGCAGCGGCAAGGCCAAGGCAACTGGACCTCAGAATACAACGAGCTCGGCCGAACCTGCGGTGATGCCCCTCCGACCTCCTCTCCTCTCAACAAGTGCTTGGTCCTCAACTATGACAAAACCCCTATCGTGAGCACCTGCCGAGGCGCCCTTTGTAGCGACCGACAGACGATCACCCGATGGTCCGCCATGCGATGACGACAAGGAGGATGGTGATAATTCCCCGTCCGCGCGGTGCTCGTGCCGGTTGAACGCTATTGTTTTTGTTGTCGGGCTGTAGCCAAACGTGTTGCCCCTGCAGACACCAGACTTGCCAGTTCGGTGTCCTCTAAACCTCTGATCCTGCCGTTGTCTTGTCTTTCCGCTTGTGCAGCCACGCTTTTGCCTTGCGCCTCCAGCTGAAATAATATTCATCTTCGACTACCCTGGTAGCCCCCGGCGAGGCTCGAGCTGAAAGGCTTTGCAGATCTGCCAAATTTCGGCCCCCATAAAACCCGTTTTTCAACGCCTGGTTCGCCAGACTTGCCGCGGCGCTGACACGGGGTATCACGGGGTCAGCAGCAACACCTAGCCACGCGTCCGGAACCTGGGCGGGCGATATGCCGACGTGCTCCTGGTCGTCCATCCCCCTGAAGCTCCCGAAGCGATAGATGCGGTCGGCAAACAGGACCTGGGCGCGCAGGTGCTGCCAGCCGAGCTCGGGCGGCACCGAGAACTCGGGGCACTGCAGGATATGGCTGTGGTTCACAAGCAGCGCGAGGTCCATGAAGGTGAAGACGGACCGGCAGGAATGGATGGGGACCCGCGGCCGCAGCAGCCATATGCTGAAGCAGTAAGCGATCAAGATGGCGTAGACGGCGTAGAATATGCGCGGCGAGACGATCATGGTGTAGTAGCCGTCGGGGCTTATGTCGTAGTCGCGCAGGTAGAAGAGCTGGCCCAGGACGGTGTACATCTCGTTGCTGAGCGTCGCTAGCAGCGTGCCGAACGCGACCTTGAAGTGGCCAGATCTGAGCGCACTAAAGATGCAGGTAATGGGGTCGGGGTCGACGTAGTCCAGTAGCATGCTGCGGAGCGCAGTGGCCCCCAAGACTCCATTGTCCTCTTTGTCATGAAACAGACGCTTGCGTTCCTGCCTGTCCAGGGGACCAGCCATGTTGACGATAGGGGCCTTGGTGCGGTTGGACATGTCGTATGGCATGATGAAGTCGTGGAACCTATCGAAAATGAGGCAAGGCAGGAACCCGAAGACGATGGTGGCCTCGAAAAGATTCCTGGTAGCTGCCTTGACTCGAAAAGGTCGGTAGATATCTCCACGAGCCCAGAAAACGGTTGCAGCGACGAGGAGGCCGATACCCATGACGGTCACGCAAAGCGCGTACCGCAGTTCTTGATAACTCTGGCTTGATATGGAGCCGTGGGCATCATTGGAGCTGGGCGGGTGACTTGTGTTTTCTCTAGGCTCTGATTTCGGTTGGTGAGCGACGGCGATTTTACAGTCAGGAGGTATTTGGGCAATTCCGCTCCGAACGCCGGCCATCGATTCGAACTTACCAGGCTGAGCCACAGCTCCTCCTCGTTGATTTTCAGGCTGGAGCGCTGGGCCAGTAGCCTCGACTTTAGGGGCAGGCTCAACCTGCTGCTTGGGCGTCTCTAAGCTGGATGCCCCAGCAAGATTATTCCCAGACAGCGACGGCTGAGCTCCAATGCCATTACTGTTAGAAGCGCCGGCGGATGCGGCGGTTTCAGTAGCCTCCCCTGGCCCAGAAGATTTCTCTGCAAAGAGCTGATGTTCTCCGGGTGTCTCCATCCCGGGAAGGGTTCGTGGTTGATTCTGGTCGTCGATCGGCAAGAACCGCACGCCGTAGATGATCCGGTCGGTTCCGAATTCTTTCCAGTAGCCCAAATGAGGACGCTGCGTCCATTTTGTTACCTCGTGCGGTAGGTCAATGCTGCTAGCGGTGTCCATTTCCGTGAGCTTGTCGAAGATATTGGAGCCTTGAATGAGCGCCAGCTGCGCGGCAAGCGTCGTGGGGCTCCACTTCAGGCCCGTTCTCCTCTTCCTCAGATGCCAATAGATGCCCACGGTGACGATGGCTAGGAAGAGGTAATGACAAATGGCAGCCACGGCGAGCCCAAAATTGACGTGTATCCTCCAGCTGTAGGAGTCCTCCTCCTCCACGAACTTGAAGATGTTTGACTTGATGTAGAGGAGGAGAAGGATAGCTAGCGACGAGGTATTGACGAGACAGCTGATATAGTCGCGCCCTTTCCCGAGGTAGAATATCTGGCTGAGGCTGAATTCGTCTTCGTCCAACGCGGCTAGTGGCATGGCGAGAATCCTGTGGGAGTTGTGACGCTTCTGCTTTTTTTGAGCGCAGGTATTGGAGCTGTCGGCCATGCGGACATATGGGATGGTTCTGTTGTATGACTTCAAGGTCCCTCGCCACAACAGGGTCGTCACGAAGCCGACAGATCCAGGGGCATAGAGCCACACCTGGTAGCTCGTCCTGGAGTCGATTCGGAACCAAGGGGGCTCGGCCGAGTCAAAGATTACCAGGCCGATGAGGGTGGCAATGCACAGCAAGCACACGCCGAGAATCATCCCCAGGTACCAGTTCTTCAGCGCTACAGGGCGAAAATTTAGCTTAGGGAGCCCTGCTTCGTCCTTCTCTAGAAGCAAGTCGAAGACCCCAATGCCACCTTTGTGGAGATGTTAACGAGGGGCTATGGTTTTGTTTGCAATGGGACATCGTCTAGAGCCACCTACCTGCAGCGCTTGTGGGTGAGGGGTCGGCCGGGTGATCGATGGCTAGCGTGGCTGCCGTTTGGCTGTCTGTAGCGGAGGAAGCCATTTGCTTTCCTAACAGGAGCGCGGCAGGGTTTCGTTTACAATGAGCAACTGCAAGTTCGATATGTCAATCTAGCTAGGAAGAACGTGCCTACCGCATCTACAGTGGGCTCTTCATCTCGGGGTGAGCGAGCGTGCCAGTTATCAGAAAAAGAAACTACAGAGGAGGCAGCCGGTTCAAGGGGGGCTGTCGCGAATGCAGGCGTGTGATAGTTTCGCTTTCCGATCACAGGACTCCCATGTCCGGTTCCATCCTTGGCGAATGATAAAGTCGTCCTACACGCCATACCGACAGCTAGGCGAACAAACGAATGATTCTATCACCGAGGACTGCTGTGGCGGCGGCAGGCATGAGATGGCGTTCACATCTATTGTTATTGGCGTGTCTTGGCAGAAACTGATAGGCAGGCGAGTAGCGGCATGGGGCGAATTGCGGAAGCAGAATGTGATGAGCCCGCATGGTGGCTGCTCATTCTGGACCCCGGGCTCGCCCGGCCTGAGGGTGTTTTGGCTGCGCTTTTTTAACACATAAGGGCCTGGGCTTCCTAGGACTTCTGGCATGAACTGACGGTAGGTAAATCGAGAACAGAGCTCGAAATGCCTGATGGATGCTCAAATCAATTTTTCCAGCCTCGTGAAAGAGTGTTTGAGGCAGCTGGGCTGGCTCTGGCGTTGGAAACGCGGAAGGAACAAAAAGCGTAGAACTGGATGGATGGGGAGTCTTCTCATATACGTGGTGCCCGTGGACCGAGCGTTCAGGCTGACATGGCGGTAAGGCTTCGAAATACCATGGAGGTTGGTGTTTCGCGAAGCACAAAGCACAGAGCCTCAGGGGCTGCCCTAGGCCATGTCTTTGAATTGGGTATTCGTAGGGTTAGGGTTACCGCTATCATAGCTATGACGACATGCCGACGGACTCGTCATTGGTCATGGGGTAAACTCCGAAACACGACTGCCAGCTCCGTCGGACTGGCGACATTTTTGCCCAACCACGGCGCAGGCGGGCACAAAGACCAGTCGCTGAATAAGGCATCAACTAGCGATTTCGCACACAATTCCACTGGTTGCTGGCCCAACCGTGCCCGTGCTGGTCACGATGCAACATCCATTCCACCTCCGCTGACTGCTTCCCGAGGCACAGCAATACGAACGAGCCGGACGCAAACATGGGGCGCCAAGATAGCGAGGCCCAGCGACTGCTGCTGAGCAAAGATGACGATGGTGTCGGCGAGGAATACTCGGCACAAACCTCCAGTCCCGGCCTTGCCAGACGAGCCTTGTTCAGATGGTCACACCTACTGAGCGGCATCTTTCTCATCTTTGGACTGTTGCTGGTGCTATTTGCATTCTGTGATTCGCCCGTGGGTCTGTTCCTGCAGGCCTGGAGCGCCAAGCCGGGAGCCGAGCACGGCACAGATGCAGGAGACCGGTTCCTCCTCGGGGTTGGCAAAGCCGACATCACCGGCCCCGTGGTCGAGATCAACTTTATGGGCTACGCGGACCCCAACCAGGTCGGCTCTGGCCTCCGGCAGCGCCTGTACAGCCGCGCGTTCATTGTCGGCGACCTGGAGAGTCCCGCCAACCGCTTCGTCTACCTCGTCCTGGATACCCAGTCCGGCGACACGGCGGTCCGCTACGGCATCATATCAGCTCTGCACGCCCTCGGCCCCGAATATGCAGAGCTGTACGGCCACCACAATATCGCCGTCACAGGGACCCACTCGCACTCGGGCCCAGGGGGTTGGCTCAACTACCTGCTGCCGCAGATCACGAGCAAAGGGTTTGACCACCAAGGCTACCACGCCATCGTCGACGGCGCCGTGCTCTCTATCCGCCGCGCCCACGAGTCACTTGCCCCCGGCTACCTGAGCGTTGGTCGGACCAGGGTGCTCGGTGCCAACATCAATCGCAGCTTGTTTGCGTACCTGGCCAACCCGGAGGCCGAACGCGCGCGGTACAACGCCAGCACGGATGATGATGGCTCCGTTGAAAAGGAGATGACGCTGCTCCGGTTCTCGCGCGCGTCCGACCTGCGAAACATTGGTGTCTTGACCTGGTTCCCGACCCACGGCACCTCGATGCTGGGCAACAATACGCTCGTCACGGGCGACAACAAAGGCGTCGCCGCCTACCTGTTTGAGCGTGCCATGAGGGGCCACCCCTCGGCCGCGCCCGACCAGCCTTTTGTTGCTGGCTTCTCGCAGGCCAGCGTCGGCGACACGAGCCCCAACGTCCTGGGCGCCTGGTGCGAGGACGGCTCGGGCGTCGTGTGCAGCTTCGAGAATAGCACCTGCCCCCTGGACGGCGGCAAGGCCCGCAGCTGCCACGCCAGGGGCCCCTTCTTTGGCAGGGATGATGGCGGTACGGCGTCGTGCTTTGAGATCGGCCGCCGCCAGTACGAGCCCGCACGTCGACTGTTTGACGAGACCGAGGCGCCCCTAAGTCCGCTTCGCGGTGACGGCGGAAGGGTGCGGTCCTTTCACACTTTTCACAACATGTCCGGGTTCGAGTTTCTTCGCCCAGACAGCCCCGTCGGCGGTGATACTGCCACCAACAGCTCGCTGCTGAGGACATGCCCCGCGGCGCTGGGCTACTCGTTCGCGGCCGGCACGTCAGATGGACCGGGCGTGTTCGACTTCACGCAGCACGACGGCGACCCGTCCAACACGAGTCCCGTGTGGCAGGCCGTGTCCCGCATGCTCAAGGAGCCATCCGAGGAGCAGCGGGCGTGTCACGGCATCAAGCCAATCCTACTGGACGTGGGCGAGGTCAACCGCCCGTACCAATGGACTCCCAACATCGTCGACGTCCAGGTGCTTCGAGCCGGCCGGCTAATCATCATCGTCAGCCCCGGCGAGGCTACAACCATGGCGGGGAGGCGTTGGAAGGACGCCGTTGGCCGTGGCTACGCCGAGCTTGTTGGTGGTGATGAAGCCCCTGTCGTCGTCCTAGGTGGGCCGGCCAACTCGTACACGCACTACATCACGACCGAGGAAGAGTACGGGATCCAGCGGTACGAAGGCGCGTCGACGCTTTACGGGCCGCACACTCTCAACGCGTACATCAACGTGACGCTGTCATACCTGCCGCATCTTTTGTCTGGCGGCGAGGGCGACAAGTCCCCCTCGGGCCCACCCCCGCGCCACGACCCGGCGTCGCTGCCGCCCGACAACACCAACAGGTCGCTGTCTTTCATCGCCGGGGTGGTGCGCGATGGACCCAAACCGTTCAAGTCGTTCGGCGACGTGCTCGAGGACGTGGATCCGGGACGTATGTACTGGCGCGGGCGAGACGCGCCGAAGGCCGTGTTCGTCGGTGCGAACCCACGCAATAACCTGCGACTTGAGGAGACGTTTGCGGCGGTCGAAAAGAAGGAGGGCGGGCGGTGGGTGAGGGTGAGGGACGACGCAGACTGGTCGCTCGTGTTCCGGTGGCGGCGGACCAGCGGCCTGCTGGCCACGAGTGAGGTCGAGGTTCAGTGGGATGTTGAGGACTGGGCGGATGAGGGTGTGTACCGGCTGCGATATTACGGCGACTCCAAAGGCCTGGGCGGCAGTGTAACGCCATTTGAAGGCGTTAGCGGGGAGTTTACCATTGTGAGTTAGGGAGTTTTTACGTGCTTAGGGTCGGTCGGCACCTATTCTTAATTACAAAAGATCGCTTCACGTCGATAATATGGTTGAAATACCATCAATAAGAAGATCCAGAGGCTCACTGCCTAACCAGTTATCTGGGTAGACAGCTACCGGCGACCTAGCTTCATCCAACTTACACCAACTTGGCCTACGGACTCACCTTGACACGAGGGGTATCTAGGTAGCTATAACCTTTGGGGACGGCCATGATTGAGAAATGAGGGCGGGGTGAAGAGGAAGGCGGGAGGCGGGAGGTGAAGGCACCAAGATTTCTGCCCTCCTATCTCGGCCACCCTTTTTGCACCATGGTGGGACGAGCCAGGATACTGCCACCGCTGCTAGCATTAGGGACGAAGGTGGATTCTCGCCAACGGTCCGGTCTCGAGCACTCGAGCAGTATAGCGGTTTTCTGCTCTCGCCTTGCCTCCCGGTAACCCTTGACGCCTGGCCGCCCCGCACGATGGATTGATAGATGCCTCGTGACCGTGGTGTCGGCCTCGCTGTGACGCGCCTCAAAACGGGCATGCTTCTAATAAAAGGGTCGCACCCACCAACGCTGCCCTCCTTTCGTCTGGTCCAGCCGCCAAGTTTTTCAAAACTTCGTGCTCGTGCTCCGCCATCTCCATCACACCGCAGACCCGGCCCTCGAATAAGCAGACGGACGCACCGAAATTAGTGTACCTGCATGTGGTTGTGTCTTACAAGGGCCGCGCTAAAAGATTCCGCCTATCATGGCTCTGGGTGCTGCGGCTGGACTTCAGCTCGTAAACGAGCGAGCCACTCCGGCGGGCTCGCTTATCTTTGTTTGTGGAACCGCAGCTGCAACCCACGATACTCGAAGAGGACGAAAAAAGTAAAAGATGCCAAGCTTGACCGGCAGCATCCGCAACCCCGTGCTGCAGTGTTTTAAATCTGGTGATCGCATGGCGGTTAAGCGGAAGAGGTTTTTGGCTCGGCGCGTTAGCTACCTAGAGGTACGTATACGACGCTACAGTAAAGATCGATCCGTTATCCTGGCGGGCCCTGTCCAACACTCGTAGCAGTGATTCGTTATCCAAGCCCGAGCACAGGGTATCCCGCGTGGATCTTGTATGCCTATCCCATTAGGGAAGCCTCCTCCATCCTAGAAACATTCCCATCTCCGACATGAGGGGTCGAGGCTGAGGGCTGGATTACTCTGCCCATCTTTCTGTACCAAAAACCCTTTTTAGACTCATAGCTATGCGCCAATAGCGGATGCTGCTCAGAACGCATATTTCCGTCTTCCAAGGGGTGGTTGCTTACTGTCACGAGGTTTCGTGCTGTTTAATACCATGTTCACTTGGACAAGATGATCTTTGCTATTTACGAGCCGGGCCTCCCGATCTCGGGTATATAGGAGACAGCATCGGTGTCCCTTCTGGGTTTTGTATTCGTCTAGAACATCAACACAACCACATCAACACAAACAACATCTCTCCAATTTCTTGTCCTGTTTTCATCCTTTTCCTCTTCCATCCCCGCTGTCTTCCTCTGTCCCCATCTTCCTTCCCCCCTACACTCTACGTTCTTTGTTTTTAAGACACACTCGCCCGCCAGCCCAGCATCAACAAAAATCATCATGCGTTTCACCACTAGCACCAGCCTTGCCGCCCTTCTTCTGGGCGCTGCTGCTGTCTCGGCCTTGCCCATCGACACAGCCGGCCCCAACACTATCGCCGCCCGCGGCGTCGACGGCGACGATGGCAGAACCTGGGCTGAAATTGACAACATTGTGGCGGCGAGGAGCAACGTACCCCGCTCTGCCGCGCTGAGCCGGCCGCCCAGGGAGCGCAGGAACCCCGATAAGACGAAGCCTCCAAAGACTAACCCTCCCAAGGCGAATCCTCCTCCTGCGAACCCTCCCAAGGCGAATCCCCCTACGACGAACCTTCCCAAAACTAACCCTCCCAACACTAACCCTCCGAAGACTAATCCTCCCCAAACTAACCCTCCCAAGACGAGCCCTCCAAAGACTCGGTGCAAGAAGAAGAACACCAAGGTCGGAAAGCGATCCGGCCAGGCGACTGACCTGAATCTCAACCCGTGGGCTGACGATGACCTAACTGCCAACCCGTGGTGCGATACGCCAGGCGCTAGCGGAAGCTCGGACCCTGCCCCGGCCCCAGCCCCAGTCCCGGCCCCGGCTCCCGCCCCCGCCCCGAACGCCGGCGGCTGGAACACCGCGGGGACCGAGGTAGCCATGAACGCGTTCGCGGAGCCCTTCCCCAAGACGGCGCGCAAGACCAAGGGCCTGGTCACCTGCCTCGGCGTCGCCGTCGTGACCCAGTCCGGGGGCGAGGTCTGGCCCGCCCTGGCGCACGTCAGCTCCGAGGGCGCCGGCCTGGGCGTGCTCAAGGACTTCGTCGCCAAGGTCGCGGGGCCCGGCAGGACCGTCACCCGCATCGTGGTCCGCCGGCCCCGGACCGACGTCGGCACCGTCCCGAACTGGGGCGCGCAGATGACCAAGGAGCTGGAGGACGCCGTGACAAAGGCCAAGACGATGCTGGCGGGCCTTGGGGGGTCGGTCGTCCCCGAGATGATCCAGAGCGAGATGGGCGGGCCCAACAACCACGTGAACCGCCAGCCGCCCGCCGGTACCATGTGGATCACGGCCACCGGCGAAGTCTTTGTTGACGGAAACAGGGTATAAATGGGGCTGGAAAAAGGGGATTTGCGGCTGGTGCTGTAGTTGGTGGGATTTGCTCCTCGATAACACGACAGGCGATTGCTTTGGGAAAGGCGTTTGGCGTACATGGCATGGGTATCCGCTGCTAGAATTCTAGACTGTTTTATCGATATGTTTTATTAGTGTTGCTTGCTCGGGCTCGCACTCGACGAGTTGGTTCTACATGAAAAATAGAGAAGTCACTGTTGAGACAGCCACATTGTACCTGGACGAGGCCCGCCCCACGCGTTCAGATCTCGACAGTGTGGTATTTTTTTTTATTTACATTATCCGTCCCTTTAACTTTATGCCCTCTGGTTTCCTGCGTTTCTCCTTTGCTATCGCAAGGAAAAACCCGCCGAGGCCCAGCTCTCAGCTCAGCTTTAAAACACTCCCACAAACCTTCCCAGAATCAACAAAAAAAAGGTCATCGTGGGACGAGGAGCAGCGTACCCCTCCCCGACGCTTTGAGCCTGCCGCACAGGGACTACAGGAACACCGCGAGGATAAAAGTCCTCCCATAACGAGTCTTCCCGAACAAATGCTCCCAAGCTAATCCTCCCAGAACCAATCCTCTCAAAGCCAGGCGCAAAATGAAGAACACCAAGCTAGGAAAATCCCACCCGTTGAACAGCCCGAGTGCCAACCCCTGGGGCGACCAGACCGCCAATCCGTGGCGCGACGACGCACCGGCGGCTGGCGAAGGCTCGACCTCCGCCCCGACACCCGCCCCGGCCACGGATGACGGCGGCTGGGCTACCGCGGGAAACGAGGTCCGCATGTTCAGTTTCCAGGAGCCCGCCCCCCTGACGGCGCGAAAGACCAAGGGCCTGGTTAGCTGCCTCGGCATAGTTGTAGTCGCTAGGTGGAAGGGAACGATCGCGCCCGCGCTGGCGCACATCACCTCGGGCTCGTCCTCTGGCCCTACCCAGCTCCAGGAGTTCGTCGACAAAGCCGACAGCCCCGATAACGAGATCGTTCGGATCGTGGTTCGCCGGCCCAGGACCGACAGTGGCCTGCCCCCGTTCTAGAAGCAGGCCGACACCGATGCCCTAGCGGTCACCATGTCGCAGGCCAGGAGGATCCTAAGAACTCTTCACCCGACAATCGCCATTGAGGAATCCGACAGCGAAATGGGCGGGGAAAACTGCAAGAACCGTCAACCGCCCGCCGGCACCATGCGGGCCACCGCCGACGGTCAAGTCTATATCGATGGAAATCGCGTGTAAAAGCTGAAGAAGAAAAAAAATCTGCACTTTGATCCAATAGTTGGTGGAATTTGCTACTTGACAGCACGACAAGCGGTTTCTCTGGGAAAGGTGTTTGATGCTCATGGGCTTCGGCATCAGTGACTGGGATTATGGGCTGCCTCCGGACTTGTTTTGACGCCTAGGTACTTGCTAAATCTGACATGTAAAATGGAGAAGTCGCTGTTGGGACAGCCAAACTTGTCCCTGGACGAGGCCTACCCCACGTGTTCAGACCTCGACACGGTCCGGCCCGCCGACTTACCGGAGCGCGTGCTCGGCCCCCTCGTCGTGGGTCGAGTACGGGGCGGCCTCGAGTACTACCTGCCTCTCACGGCCACGCTGGGCGACATCATCAAGGTTTCTGGAAAGGTAATCAAATATGTACAGTTGAATCAACATCCGAGGCCAGCGTAGTCTACAAACAAGCCCAGCTGACCGCTGCATACTAATGAAGAAAAAGAGCTCACGTGGCTAATATCAATGCCACACGACATGTGGGATTCGAATTGGAAAACGAAGCCAGCGCCTTGCATTACCCTCCTCACAGGCCAGGCCGATATTATAGGTTTATCTTGGAAAATTACACGCTCCCCTCTCCGCACATGACCATCAGGCCATGCCCATGGGACAGCCTTGACGTTGTTTGGGCATGGCCGCAGCGATCTTTTTGTTGATCTCGGCGGATTGTGAAGCCTGGACCAGGGGGTTCGACTGACGCCACCCCTCGGCGAATGGGAGACGCTCCTCCTCTGAAAAGGGTCAGTCAGCAAGGTCATTATTTCTCGTTTCGCCCGGCAGGTGTTGCTGCAAGCAAGACGTCAAATGGTAAAAACTCACCAAAAAGCACCCTGATGAACTGCTTGGTGGCGTTGTTCTCGGCGCCGTTGCCGAACATGAGCAGCGTGAGGCCCCAGGCGTTGACGGCGACGCCCTCCTGGGCCGTGGTCAGGTTGAACTTTGGGTTGGACGCGTTGGCCGCCACGATGCGCTGCGCGATGGCGCGCGACATCTGGTCGACGGTCACGAGGGGGTCCGGGAGCCACGCGAGCGTCGCGGCCCAGATGGTGGGGTTGAAGGGCTTGGGGTCGCCCACGCCGATGTCCTGGCGGCTCAGGCTGGCGTCGCGCTCGATGACTAGATCGCTCCAGTGTCAGCCGTTTGTCGGGTGATAAAGATTGCTCATATCTTCCTCTTTACCTCCGTGCTTGTCAATGTCGTCGAGGTGCAGCGTGTTCGGGTTTCCGGTGCTCGACATGGACAGGCCGCGGGCCGTGGTGTTCTGGAGGGGCCCTGTCGTGTTGAGGCCGAGGCCCCTTTGCATGCCATCGAGGAGCTGCTCGCGCGAGATGTTGAGCCCGTCGCGCGGGAGGAAGCCGTGGTTGGCTAGTGCGTTGAGGATCGGGCAGGAGCTGCGGCCTGTGTCAAGAAGCAAGCCACGTTAGATTTCGGCGAGATACACACCTTTGGTAGACTGGGAGACTCACGATCAGTAGGTTTTGGGTTCGTAAAGGGAAACACCTCGAACTCGGCCGCGCAGATCGGTTTTTGTTGCGCACTACCGAGGCTGGCCAGAAGGCCTACTGCGAACCACACAGCTGCTTTCATTTTGAGGGAGGAAAAAAAAAAGATGAAATCAAGCAAAAACAGAAACCGCTCAAAGGAGTGGATTACAGGAAGTCGACCACAATCAATGTGTATCCGTCAACCCGGTTTAAAGAAAGTGAGGAAGCCGACCACAATCAATGTGTACTTGCCGACTCGGTTCGAAAGGGAGGCAGAAACGCCCAGAGCAAGGCGGCTCCCAAGATGTTTATGATTTCCCCTTCCCGCGCAGCACCCTCCCCCACGATCTTCGCGGCAGCGAATATGTCATGTCCGCGGAAATAACTACAATTAGCCTCCTTAGCCAAGCCCGGCACAAAACAACTAGGTCCTTTCGAGGCGGATGATTCTACACCCTACGTCGCACAGACCCTTGGCGGTCGTTACCTGGGTTAGTCTAATGCCCAAGATAGGATTGGGTTACGTCTTTTCTGCACGCCAAATGGGTGAGGGTGACAAAACTACCGTGCAAAGCAGGCACAGAAGCCGCCCCCAGACCCTTCCTATCCGTTACGTTTCTTTTTACTTTTGTCGGACCCATCCTGAATGGCTTCCTCCCGGAAGTTTGACGGTGGCATTTGCGCCCCTGGCAGGGGAGGGGGACAGGGAGGTCGAGTCCAGCGGTTCCATGCATGTTCCTAGCCAATCAAAGGACCGGGAATTTGCCAACAGATTATGCTTGCCCACTCTACTACTGCACGTAGCTCCCTCGGCCCGTGCTCTCTCCCCGGGTTGACGTCGAAACGCACGGCCAGAGTCTAGCCCTGCAGGGCCTCTGCGGCGCCGACATGGGGGCACGGACTTTGAAACGACGTCGTCGGGACCTGAATCGGGAAGTAATCCGGCGAGAAACGTCCAGGGACCCGGACAGGACGTCAGGAAACATTCCGAAAGACGCCAGCCCAGCGATCCATCTCAACTCCGTCCTCCTGGAGAACAGATCCAACGTATTCCAACAGGCTCCAGGTGAGTCGCGTCCGCGTCAGGCACGCTGGCGGGAGGGCAGGACGACGATGGGGAGAGGCTTGGCGCTGCCGCCTTTCTCGCGGCTTAGTCAAGAGACCTGCACATCCCGAGAGCTCCGAGACGGCATCAAAACAAGGGCACGCCGGTTTTTCCAAATCTACCTGGGCTCCTACCAGGGACCCCCTCCCACCATCCACAACAGCTTAGCAAGCAAATATCTTGGCGCCGTGTCCTCGCGGATCTCCCTGTTCAGCGGGGGATGGGAGGAAGCCAAGAATTCCGGCCACGGTTGCTCCTGGCGCTGGCATCTCTCTCTCTGCAAAACACACCATGCCGTGACCCAACAGTCTGTGTGCCATGCATCGGGCCAACCGGTCGACCGGGTCAGCAGTGCATAGAGTGTCAAAAAGAGCTGCTCATCCATTGTGACTCCCAATGGGACTGGATCTGGGCGGCAAGTGGGCCGTCCGATGGCATGGCAGCTGCCGCCCTCCTCCATGGAGACGGCGGCTCTGGCCTTTTGCGACCAGTCCAGCACATCGGATGGCTCGCCCCTTGTTGATGGGGATGCTCATTTCCAGCAGCAGCCCTGTGCAGCAGGGGGCGCGGGTCACGGGGGCTGGGGCGTGCGAGGCGGCTGCTATGTCACTGAAAGATGGACTGGTAACGAGACCAGGTTTCTCCCATTCTCCCCGGAGGACCAGGCCTGTTGGCCCTGCCCGTTTGTCTATCATTGCTTACCTGTTCATTATGGCTGTTCCAGCATCCAACCACAGCGTATCCCCTTGCACGGGGGGAACAAGGCTCCAGCTCTTATTTCTAATCGGTAAGAATCTGGGGTTCGAGATCATCCGCAATTTCCTGTACAGTTGGAAATATAGGAGAATAGTCGCGCCGTGATACGATTGAACACCATAACATTCGGGAATATCCGCGAAACTAGGCAACTGCTAAAGAGAATATAAAGGACTCGCCATGGCCGGCTGCCGAGGGTGGGAGAGATGACCGTCCTTGACAAGCACCCAAGTGACGAGAAAGGAGTATTTAAGCTTGGAAAGCCCGTATTTCAGCTTGAGGAAAAGAACCACCGACTACTGGAGCATGCCAAAGCGGCCGCGCTTTCAAAGCAGCATTAACAAACTCTTCACCATGATCCACGTCGCCACGCCTAGGCACTTTCGTCGGTAAGCGAAACGAACTCGTCCTCGAAGATGGGCTGGTCAGCGTCAGGGAAAAGTCCGAAAGGCTTTCTGGCAGAGTGCCCAGGCGTGGCGACCCAAACCATGCGGGTGGGTTTGTCAATGTCGTCCTTGAAGTCGGATCGGTATGAGACTTCCATGGTCGGTCCTAAAGACTACCGCCCCGTTTTCGCCGCGCTCGTGAAATCGGCGCCTGGCTATGTCAGTGGCTGTTTGACACCGTGTTGTTCCTTGATGGAGACATGCATACCTAGGTTCGGAGAAGGAGATCTTGATCCACGTAGAACCGACTAGATTAGCCCCATCTCATAGCATGGAACGACTCCGTCGCGCGTGTGAATAAACAAGTGAATGGCTAGAATAACTTACTGGCTTTCTTTCTCTTTGCAATCTCCTCCGGCCCCTTGGTACCCCTCCGGCTAGCCATCCTCTTCGGGTTCGGTGCCGCAAAGTCTGTTCCACGGTCAGCTTTCATCCAGTGTAGCTTGATGTCCTTGAGCTATGACAATCAGGACTGCGGGACCGTAGAAAAAAGCCACGTGCCTGTGTCGGGATAGCCCTTCACTTGCTGAGTGCTTCCTGCCAAAGTTGACCAAGTGATTCGGGTCCTCGCCCAATCCGACGCCGAACGCCGGTGGAGCGCTGCAGCCTCGGCACAGGGAGAAGGCAGGGAGTTTAGAAGATCGGAGCCTTTGTAAGTCACCTCGCCACCGCGGCAGGTGGGTTAATATCTTGCCGCTCGACAGGTCGGGGACGAATATAATCGTCTCCTTCGGAGTTCAAGAAACACGCGACGGCTTTGGCGGCTAAATATTTGGCATTCGCCGGTAGGAAGACCTGGTTAGCGTCAGGCCCAGACAGCAGATGGAAAGGCAAAGAATGACCAGAAGGGTGGTGGCTGTGATGGCAGGGGGAGGTGACGATGTGCTTACACCCATTTCGGAGGTCCCGATGTCCATGCCGAAGATCGCACCTGGTCTAGCGGACAGGGGTGCTTTTCGACGTAAAACCCAAAAAGAGACGAATGGGGGTAGAGGACGGCCTTGTACCGCTTTGAGTGAAGTGTGAGCTTCCATCGGTCAAAGAGGACAGAGTAGAGTGAGCGATGTTGCTGCGCCATGGCTGCCGTGGAGATGTGTGGCTTGGGGGCTTTGTGAACCATGTGTAGCTCCCAGGTCGAGCGCTTCCTCTCATCCCGGAACACCGGCCGTATCGCCCGTCGTGCTCAGCGCCGGGAGGGCCGTTGCCTTGAGCCGGTGATGCGCCGCCTCGCCACTGGCCCTCTAGGTGTGGAGTCTGGGTTCCGGACCCCGGCGAGATGGATGTGTGAAGACGAAGTTGGCGACTCTTCTCGCCCTTTCGGCCTTGGCATCAGAATCGTCTCGCTCTGGCTCGCTTTTTTTTTCGTGGAAGCCTTAGCCTGGTTCTCGCTGTCATTGACTTCGTCTCCGGCCGCGGGCACGCTCCGGGCGAAGACGATGTGATGGCCGGCACCTCCCCGCAATAGCATCGTTTCCGTGGATTGCACGTATTCGTTGTCCCACAGTACGACAAGGCCCGATGAGGCTGCTGCGCGAAGTCCTCGACGAAAAAGTTGGGGGAGCATGCGGCGGCCTTGGCATCTAAAGATTTGGCATTCGCGACTAGGAAAGACCAGTTAGCATCGGGGCTAGGTAGAAGATAGGGGCACAGCAGGACGAGAAAAAAAAAGGTGACCGTAATAGCGGGGGGTGGTGCGCTTACGCCCGTTCCCTACGTCAACGCCAAAAATGGCATCTGGTCTACCGGACAGGGCCGGCAGCGCAGTGTCGTGGTGCTTTTCGAGATGGAGTCAGGGAGAGGCAATCGGAGGGTATCGACGTCCCAATGACCTGGTCGGACCACTCCAGTCCCTGCCACTCCTCTTCCGACATGTTGCTGAGCCGCGCGAATTCGTCCGCGAACTCCTCGCGGACCTTCGCCGTGGACTCCCCGAGAATTTTGATTATCTTCTTTGATCGCAGCTGGACGGCGACTGCCCAGTCGAATCCCCGGAACACACCGGACCCCCCACGAGCCTATTTGCGCGGGCCGTTCCGTGGTACATCCGAGGAACCGTATGTGATGTCTTGGGCCTGGTATCCTGCCGGTTTGCGCTTGGCGAAGGCACAGCTACCACCGAAGGAGTGATCTGGCCCATGATTCCTTACGGCGCAGTGTTTCTTGGCCTGCGTGTCGAATAGTTGGTGTCCACCGTGGGTGGTAGCTGGGTGCACTCGAGACAGCCGAGCCTCGTCTGGTCAGAGCTATCGTCGCCCGGGGCCTCGCGACTGCGCTTGGCACAGCCTTTGGGGAAGGCGTGGGAAGCGGCGCCCTATGTGGTCTTGTTTTGGGACTTTTGCGGCTCTCTGATGCGGTATTTGATACCCGGCACGCCGAAGCAGATGTTGCGAGCCGAAGAGGTGGCGTCCTGTTGGTGTTGCGAGAATAGTGTCGTTGCCGGCGCTAGAGCCCCCGAGGGCCAACCCTATGACGTCGGTGCAGTTGCCCTGACTCACTGTCAGAGCCGCCCTCTTCCGCGTCGCGTTCCCGGGTTGGCAGGTAGGACGACGGTGGTTGGTTGATCCGGAGCGAACACAATCTGGATAGGTAGATGGAGAAAATAAGGAACATGCGCCTTGGTTTAGGGCTGACATGGTCAGATGATGAGTCCAACATGGGGAGACAGCGGAACAGGCTCCGAAATGTCTCAGGATGATCAGTGCGCCCAAACTGAATCTTGGCCCTGTTCCTCCACGTCGTCCAGGAATGTCAAGTAGTTGTACGTCCATGTATGTGCCATCCCACGGGGGCGTTAAGGGGGCAGACGAATACAATCTGGGAAGTGGCTTTATTGGGGCAACTGTGGTTCCATGGCCACGCAGTACGCAGTTGATGTCAGTGCAGAGCTGCGTCCGGCGTACCGGGCTTGGCCGCAGTCAAAGGGCGTAAGCCGCACAAAGCTGTTGACCGTTGGCCAGGACAGCGAAGCCTCGCCCTCATCTGTGTTTCCGTCGCTTTGTGTCCCGTTCAGATCGTGGTCAGGCCGGACAAGCTTACGACCACTTCCGCCTTTGGGCAAGCTAGCTCTGGGCCGACTGCCCGGGCTCGTGGTGAGGATCCTGTCAGCAGCCTTGTATGAGGGCGGCGTATGTAGTTTGTTATAGACGCAAGGCGAAGAGTACAGGGAGAGAATGGTGCTTGATAAGTTCATCGACTGTCCCTGGCGTCTGCCCCCCGGGTATAGTGGCGTTGGGGATTCGGAAAAGTGAGATGTGCTACCCTAGAAGGTTGCCGATGCCCGCTGTGAATAGATGCCTGCGCGTGGAGAACCAGGACTCGTTTGCTCGCCCCGCCGAAAGAGAGGCCTCAAGACCAACGTCCAGGGCGAATGTGCAAATGTTGTAGGACCCGTCAACGGCCCGTGGTTGTGGACTTCACTCTAGTCCCCGATGCGGTTCTAGGTGCCTTGCTAGGCTGTGCAGGGCTGTAGAAAAGCGGGGCGCGCTCGCCAAAGCCATACATCTCGATAATCTGTCTAGACCAGTGCCCGGATGGCATTCGGGCGAGGAACGGATGGCATGCGGGGATAGTATGACACGGGGCCTGCCCCGGGTCGATTGTTGGACAAGTCATAGGGCCCGGTCGTCACATGACCGCGCTGATCTTCGGAGCGCCATTCCCCAGTGCCTGGAACGTCTTGGCCGCACTGAAGAGGTCTGTCCCTGGGAAGGCGTTGCCTTGGTTCGCCATCTCATGTCGAATGATGTATGCATCCTTATGATCTTTTCCCAAGAACCTAGCTTTTGGGGGCTGAGCGCACGAGGTCCCTGGACGGAAGTGGCATTCTGGTGCACCGCTATCAGCGAAGTCACCCAAGACCACGCTTGGTGGCTTCCTTAGCGACCCGGCAGGGTGGCTCGCATCAGATGCCGCGCGCCCTTGGAAGATGTTCCTCGGAACTCGGAGGTTGAGGAGACAATGTGGGCCACTCGATCGCAAAGCTGGAAGATAGCGTGTCGCTCCCGTAGGTCTTTCCCTCGTAGTGAGTCAGCCTGTTGTCGACCAGGACCCAGCCCCGAAGGAATCCAGCAGGGAGAATGACGCTGGGGCCGACTAACCTTGCTCTGTCTCCCCGATTGTCCTCCTTCCTGTGCGTCACCCACCGCAATGATGCCGCTCCAAGGAGCACAGCTCCGCAGGTGTCCGGGGTGTTGTGGTGTTTCTTTCCCGCTGCCGCCCTCTACGGCGTGGAATCTGATATCCGGCACGCCCAGTTCGAATTCGCGAAACGAAGATGTGATGTCCTGTTGGTTTCGAAAGCCTCGTCCAAGTCACCCGAGCCGTCTTGAGGGCCAACCCCTTGATGGCTGGGGGGTTCAGCGACCTGATACGATAGTAGATTGAGTCCTGTGGCAGATAGCCGCCTGATCAGTAACAAAATCCTCCCGTAGAGTGGGAAATGTGGAGCGTGATTATGAATGCTTACGACTGTTTCCCCGCCTGCGTCTCAGACAATTCCCGTCTGTTCAGGCTAAGAAAGATTTAGCTTGTTTGGCACGGCGAGTGATGATATGTGAGGGAGTCTGCCATTGATAATTAGTAGGGGCTCGGAGGCAGCTGTCATCGGCACCGATCAGGCGACGTCCCTCATGCCCGATGTCGCCTGATGACTCAGTCCTCCGCCTCGCGTCCCCGCGGCAGCACTAAGCTTTCGTTGAACCACGAGACTGGGTTCGGAGCAGAGATGTAAAAGATGGAAGGTGGGCCGCCATACCTCGTACTATCTTCGGGCATGGCTCGTCGTCAAAGTACTTCGGTCTCTCTACCACGGATCATGGCTTTCGATTGCCACCACCGCCTGATAGTTGTGAAAAGGGCTGGCAAGGAATTCGCTCAAGTGAGAGCTGCTACCGGGGCTGCCGTGTTCTCCTGTGCATAGTTGCAACGCCGTGGGCTGGACAGAATCGCCCAGATTGTCGCTCTCGACATTGAAACCGAGGACGATGGGGTTGACAAGAACTCAGACGCGCTTAAATATCGTCTCGCATGCCTCCAGCAGAGTTTTTCAACCCCAGGCGAGACAATGACCCAGGGCTTGTCTTGGGTACCATCGTCCATGGGGAATCCGTGATCCCCGCCGCGTCCTAGACCACTGCGTTCGTCGTGTTGTTGGATCTGCTGCGCGCGTGCTTATGGCTGGTGTCTGGCTGGCTGACAATCTGGATGCCTGGACGTCCGGCAGACTAGCGATGCTGGGGCCGGGCAGTGCCGATGCACCTGTCCGTCCTGCCCCTGTCCGCCTTGGTCCTGTCCATCCCGCTCCTGCCGTCACACTCGCTGCTGCACTTGTTCCCGAAGGGGGCATGGCACCGACGTTGGGGTTATTGGTGAATCAATGGATGCCAGGAACGAATTGAGTGGAAGTCTCTGGTCAGAGGCGGCGACCGTCGATGCCATTGGGCGGGACTGCTCAAGTGCCATGTCGGTTGGGTCGTGATAAAGCTTTTCCTCGAAGGAATCGGTCCGATAAATAGAGCTTGTAGAATATCTGGAACGAACTGCCGATGGTGAAGTCCTGAAAACTTTCCAGTTTGGCGATGTGCGGCTATGGTAGTAGTTAGCATCGGATTGTGGCGTAAACTTTTGATGGGCCGAATGTCAATGGAAACACCCCCGGGATGGCAGCCGTGGCGCTGAAGGATGTGTCAGGCCGGGTGTGTGCCCCTGGCTGGCCTCCACGGCGGCGGCGCAGGACGGGGTATGGATGCCTCACTTGTCTCTTGCTGGATCTCTTTTTGGATCATCTGCTGCCTCGGGTGAGACTCGCGTCTCTGGCCGTGTGTTTTCTGTGGCATTTACTGTCTTGCGACTGTAAGCTGGCCGCCTTGCGCGCCTCTCGACTGGCCTCATTCGGCACCTCGGGGTGGTGGTCTGGTATATATAAAGATTATGAAAAGTCAGAGAAGCGGATGCTGCATGGTGAGGTCCTGCTCGAGATGAGGAAGTGTTAAGGAGGTCAAGGTGAGTTGGGCTTGAGATGAGGAAGTGCTGAGGAGATGGAGATAAGTTTGAAGTTGCTCGTGATGAGGAAGTGCTGAGGAGATGAAGATGAGGATGGAGAGAAGATCATCTGGAATTTCTGGAGGGGGAAGCCTCCTTGATATAGACAGTGGCCGTAAGGTAAACAGGCCGAGGCTGGCATTCGCCCATGGAGAAGCCTGAGTAGCCCAGGGCTGACAGGAAAGAAGCGGGAGACCAATCCCCCATCAATGGGTTACTAAACACCAGCTGTCCCAATATGCATCCTCCAGGTGACAGGAGCCCGATACGGGTTTCATTCCCAGCTGCTAACCGTCCGCGGCTAACCCGATTTATCCTTGCCGCAAGCAAACGTCGTTTGCTCACTCCACTTATTGTGGCCGTTCCACTCCTGATAATCCCACTTCACGTCCCGAAAAGAGGAGAGCGAGGGGTCGATGGCAGAGCTGCGTTAGCTGATAGGCCCAGAAAGCAGAGACATGCAGGGCGAAATCCAGATCCCGCCAGGGCAAACAGAGACGACGCAGAGAGATTGGTCTCCTCGTGGAGGAAGGCTGCAGGAGCGGTGAGGCCAGGTGAGGGGAAAATGAGGCCAGACGAGGAGAAAAGACCTACGTCCACGCCATCGCCAGACTCCTTGCCGTTGAGCCAGTAGACCGGCTTGTCGTCCTTCCGCGGCTCGACAGAGAGATCGCCCCGGAATGCGCCAGGAGGAAACGTCGTCTTCTCGTTCCAGTGGATCCTGTGAGCGAGCCCGATCACCTTGCTGCCTAGCGTTGACATCATAGTCAGGTTCGGTATCTTCCCATTGAGTCAATCTAAACGGGAGACGGCAGAAAGGCGGAGGAGGTGCATGAGGAGAGGGGGAATACGAGGCGGTGAATGAGGCGAGAGAGGGGGGCTGGATAGAGGACGGGAGAAGATGCAGGAAAGGGAAACCGGAAGCTCACATTCGTTGTCAAAGATGAGGGCCCCCATGTCGTTTCCATCGGGCGTGAGGACCAACGTCAGGGTGCAGGTTCCTTTCGGTTGCTCCTTGCAGCTGACGTAGTCCAGAAAGTTGGGCTCGTCCACCGAGATACTGCGGCGACCGGGGAGGCCTTTTCTTGCGACTGCATGGCAGAGTAGAGATGACTGTGCCAAGAGGCAGACAAGGGACTTTGAGAACAGCATCGTGGAGAGACGGTGCGGGGGCTGAGGTACTCCTTGTCGAGACAGGAGAAGGAGAAGGAGAACGCAAGAGCCGTGCCAAAGCTCGAAGGCAGGCAGGCTGTGCGGCCACTTGTTTTATGAAACATAGCTTGACGACAATATGCTTCCATCAACAGACCTGCGCAATGTTGTGCACGCCCATGTTGACTGCAAATCGATCCACGTCTTGCCTTTCCGAGCAGGCGCGGACCTGGGCCTCGTCGGGGCACGGCCTAGACCCCCCTTTTCCACGGCCCAGACGCCGCCCCACGCCACCCTGAGTTGTGATTGAGTCCAAGTGCCGCGAATTCGAGGGAATCTGTGACGGGCGTGTCCAACATTATTTACCACAGTGTTGTTCCTGTCCTTGGGTCCAGGCTTCTGGATCGAGGACGTCATTGAAGCGATGGCAAACAGCGTGCGGAAGACCAGCGAGCTCAACAAAAAAAGATATGAACGTTGGGGACGAAAATTACAAGAACCCAGTTGCTTCTATATCTTGGGCTTCAGATTAGATATCTTGGGCTCCACAGAGATCCGGGGGTGGTCGCCAGCGAGGGCCAAACCCGTGACGCGCTCGAGCTCGTCGACGGCCTCGAAAGCGCGGCCCAGCGAAACTTTAAGTGTGCGAAGCCCCTCCTTCTTCCCAGCCTTGAGGTTCTCGCCAATGTCATCGATAAAGAGCACGTCGCCAGGCTCAACGCCGTGACGCCAGCCGAGCGACCCGTCCCGGTCTTTACCAGCGGCGTTAGTCCTAGCGAAGCGGTCGACCTCGCGCAGAGCGTAGCGAAAGGCCTCCGGGTCGGGCTTGCGCAGGCCGACGTGGGCGGACGAGACGAAAACGTCAAAGAGGCGGCGCAGCGGGTGGCCGAAGAAGCCGCCCTGGTCAGCCGGGTCGCTGAGCGGGTGGCCATCTGGGAAAATGACGGTGTTGCTCAGGGCGGCAAGGACGTAGCGACCGCTGGCCCTGAGGCGCTCCAGTGCAGGTAACATCCAGGGGTCTGGCTGTTGTGACACAGTCATCATGTCGTTGAATAGCCACTCACCGTCCACTTGCGGCAGCGGGGGTAGGGCGGCGGGTAGGGACGGGTCTTTGCTGCGTTGCGCCTCGTAGAAGGCGGCCCAGCGTGCTGGGTCGTGCAGATCCCTGTTGAAGCCGGCGAAGAAGGCCTGGTCCATTGGGATCTCGCCCTTCTCCAGGCGGTGCCAGAACCCGGCGGGGGCCGACTTGGAGATGGAGTAGTTCACCCACCCAGGCGGGATGCCCAGGCCGAGCTCATAGTCGAGGATGGACTGGAAGGGAGACACGACCTGCAATGCGGCGTTAGTGGATGAGTGATACCAAAGCAGGGTCTGCCTTCTTTACTCACACAGACACCGCCAATGTCAAAGAGGATGACCTTGGGCTGCTTCTGAGCGGCCATTTTGGACCGTCCAGTGCCGAGCCAAGAACCAGTGCGGGGACGGCGACAGCCAAATTTGGCTAAGAAACAGATGCTGAGAGGATCGAAGAAAGTTTAGGAGACGAACCAATCTACAGTGTGTCACATGGCGGACGGTATCTAGATACAAGGTAGATGTAGGACTGGCAGGATGGAGAGTGCTCGGGGTCGGCGCATCACCCTGGTCTCCTCCAACAGAAGCCGTGCCTCGGCAATCTGAACTTGGAGGCGGCAGGCAAGGGACCAGCCTACAAGGTGGGCCTTTGTCAATGCACGTGATCCAGCGCATGGCCATGCGTGGAAAGCGCACTGGTCCCCGACCCAATTCCATGCGTGCAGCCCTGGCTGAACGGCCCCTGCCAGCTTAGGGTTGCGGGGCTTGGATTTATGCCCACCATTTTTTTGACGATTTCGCCCGGCGCAGAAAAACGTCTGTTCCTTGACAACCACAACCACAAAAAGACCTTGAGTTCGTTGTCGCCGCGAGCCCAATCAGTCAAAATGGTGAGTCGATGACAATCAGCTAGCCTGCCGCTTGCTCGGCAGAGCTCCCATCATCAAGATCTTTGCTTTCGCGAGACTTGGCCGCGTCCGCTGCTGCGCGCGGGAGACCCTGGGGGAGAGACAGAGTCGATGCAAGATGCTTCGGAAGGAGGAATATTCTGAAGCGCAAATTGCTGACTCTGAGGGTGTTCTTCCATTCATCAGGCTTTCCACAAGCTGGTCAAGAACAACGCCTACTACAGGTGAGTGGCTACCTCTTGCGATTCCTTCCCCTTGTCCACGAGATGGGCTCTTTTTGTGCTGACAGCGGACCACCCCTCCCTTAGCCGCTTCCAGACCAAGTACAAGCGCAGGCGGCAAGGAAAGACCGACTACTATGCCCGCAAGCGGCTGATCACCCAGGCCAAGAACAAGTACAATGCGCCCAAGTACCGCCTGGTCGTCCGGTTCACCAACCGCGACATCATCATGCAGATCGTCACCTCTGAGATCTCGGGCGACAAGGTCTTCGCCTCGGCCTACTCGCACGAGCTCAAGGCCTACGGCATCTCCCACGGCCTGACCAACTGGGCCGCCGCCTACGCCACCGGTCTGCTGATCGCCCGCCGTGTCCTCAAGAAGCTTGGCCTTGACGAGGACTTCGCCGGTGTCGAGGAGCCCGATGGAGAGTTCACCCTCACCGAGGCCGCCGAGACCGACGACGGCACCCGCCGCCCCTTCAAGGCTAACCTCGACGTCGGCCTGCACCGCACCTCGACCGGTGCCCGTGTCTTTGGCGCCATGAAGGGTGCCTCGGACGGTGGCATCCTGATCCCCCACTCCGAGAACCGCTTCCCCGGCTACGACATTGAGACCAAGGAGCTGGACGCCGAGACCCTCAAGAAGTACATCTTCGGTGGCCACGTCGCCGAGTACATGGAGACCCTCGCCGACGACGACGAGGAGCGCTACAAGAGCCAGTTCCAGCAGTACATCGACGACGACGTCGAGGCTGACGCCCTTGAGGACCTCTACACCGAAGCCCACGCCGCCATCCGCGCCGACCCCTTCAAGAAGGCCGAGTCGGACGCCCCCAAGAAGACCAAGGAGGAATGGAAGGCCGAGTCCAAGAAGTACAAGACCAAGAAGCTCACCCTGGCCGAGCGCAAGCAGCGCGTCCAGGAGAGGATCGCCGAGCTCCGCGAGGAGTAAGGTAGCCTCTTTCCTTCACAAAAATCACCATCGTCTTTGGGGGCATTTTCAACAGGGTACAGGGGAAATATCACGGCTGTTTGTTCATTGGCGTTTTGCTTTTATCCTCCGGAAGGGGGGTCTGAAACGGATCATGGGGAAAAATCAAGGGTTTCTCAAGGATTTTGCGAGACCAAAACAAAAGTGAATGACCAACCATGTGATATCTTGGCCAAGCTGCTGTGTCGCGATGCATGCGTATTATCGTCTCTGCCGCTTTGCCTGCCGTTGACGCGTCTCTGCGTTGGTGCGTGGACTGGTTGCAACCCTCCTCGGATCCTAGGTCTTGCTGGTCACTGAATGATGTGTGCCGCGTCCCGAGAGCGTCGTGTGCCCATATCTCCATCGACATACATGATGTGACACGTGACACTAGAATACTGACGTGGAGATGGCCGTGCCGCACAGCCCAGGCGGCTGCGATTCAAGCAGAAAGCAGCCGCACCCTTGCTTGTCGAGTCACAAGACCACTGGGGCAGATGAGCTCCGGCATCACGGTGTCAAAGCTCGATGCGGGTGGGAGTCGGAAAGCAACACAGCAAAGACGCCTTCAGGAATAGTGCCCGCCGGCTAATGTCCGGTCGGTGATGGGGTGGGGGACACTGGGGGTTCACCGCGATTAGTGAGACCCGGCACAACCAAGCTGGCGGTCGCTCTGCTTAGCTTCGGCCGCTAACGTCACTGACAGCTGCACCGATGGGGTCAGGGTCCAAGTCTGGTGCGACGGCTCCAAGATAAGCAAGGCCGGCGGTACGGGCACGACGGGATTTTCGGGCTGAGGCTCCTCGCCACCGCAGGAGAGGGGAATTTCAAATCAGATACCACGTAATGGTGGGTCGTGTTCTTGACCAACAGCGCAGAGCCGGGCATCCCTTCCACAGGTTCGATAGGCCCACGAAGACTGGGGAATAGGAGGACTAATCAGCTACAAAGGAGGCCCTTGGGCTAGAGATTGGCTTTGCGTGAAAAAGCCTCTGTTACCCATCCACCCCGCCGCATTTTGGCAGACACGTCGTGCCAGTCACAGCTGGGGCAGTCAACCAATCCCCAGACTCTTCGATTCCAAGCTCTCGGAAAGGGCAGGGAGACCGAGAGAAAGGTTATTCGACGATCTCCCCTTGTTTCTGGGTTCCATTTTATTCCATCACCTGCCCGTCAGGAATACCATTTCTAATCTGGCGGCGTGCACGTGTCGGAATTACCTTGCCCAAAGTAGGTGGCTCCAAAGCGTGCAGAGGCTTCGACTGGGGTCCCATTTTCGCAGCACGGCCAGCCTCCTCCAGCTCCGCCTGCACGGCTCCATCCGGACGCACTGTACCAGCTGGGGATTTTGCCACTGCACCACACCGTACCGCAAACCTAAGCCAAGCCCACAGATTCGCGCGGACTGCCGGTGGATTACGCCCACCCCGACCGACCTTGTCCAATGCCCGCTCCCTCGCCGAACTTTGTTGACTTTGGGCTGCTGAGCTGAGCGGAAAGTGGCCAAGGGAGCTGGACATTGAGACCTGCTCGGCTCGCGCACGAGACACCTATATTCCCGACGGCGTGCATTGACTGCCTCGTTGCGTTGAGAGGCCCCGTCGCCATCTGCCTCAACCCTTTGCATCATCCCCCACAACGGCACTCGACATCACATCATGGCTGCTGCGGCCATCGTCAGGTGATGCATCGTGGGTCGATCCATCGATGACGGAACCCCACAAATTACCTGCCTGTCCGCCGCCCCCTGCCGCCCTGCCACCAACCCCGGATTGCGAGACCCGGGCGTGATTTTCCAGCCTGCGAGCCGAGGATCGCTCTTCGCTCCAAGAAATAAGTACCTAGAATAGAACGAGAGTCGGGCGAGCCGCTCCCTGGCCGTCGACCTGCACGCGCGTCATGGAGCATGTGCACGGCATCGACGTGAGCTGGATGACCCACGGGTCTCCAAGAGGTAATTCCTGAAGCTGCCCGCCTGCCCACCGGACCCCGAAAGTGCGGCCACCCAGCTCACCACAATGCCTCTCCATCATGCTCTAGACACATCATCAACACGTTCTCCGCAAAGGAGAAACACGCTGCCGTCGTCGAATGCACGCGCCTCCCCCACCCAGAGTCCGCAGCCCGGCTCGTCGCCCATCGAGGGCCCCGGCAGCAATGTCGATTCCAGCGCTGCCGCAGGTAGCCCGACAGCGGCCAGGCCGTCCAGCCCCAAAATCGGAACAGCCGCGGCTGCGGCGCGCCCGCCGGTGATGAGGAACGGCTCGACCGAGAAGCTGCCCAACGGCGGCTCGCCAACCGCCACCACCCCACAGCGCCGGGGCTCCTGGTTCTCCAACATCTCGTCCAAGTTCGGCGGCGGTGCTGGCACCCAGAGCCCCCCGCAGGCGAACCACACTCCCCCCAAGCAGGCCGAGATCTCGGTCCCCCGCGCCAACCCGGTCAAGAACGCCGTCCTCCAGCACGCCGTGCGCCATGACGGCGACGGCCCCTACACGCCCGCTCCGCCCAAGTCGAGCCAACCAGGACTCCTGCAGGTCCTCCGCCGCCTCTCGTCCTCGGGCGGCGGCGGCGGTGGCGGGGGCAATGGCGGCTCCCTCGGGGCTGGGCCCAAGAAAAACCATGGCGGCCTGGTCGAGCGCCGGGTGCTCAACGTGGACCGCAACCGGGAGCGGTGCGCCCTGGCCGAGTTGAACCAGGCAAAACTCCGCCGTGTCGCCTTCTGCGTCGATGTCGAGATCGCACCCATGCCCAAATATACTGAAGACGGCAACGGCCTAAAAAAGAAGGTTTGCGAAAAAGCAAACAAGTTGAAACCCACCGAGAAGGGCGATTCCGAGGTGCTTGGGAACGGTACAGCTTCACAGGAGACCGTCGGTTCCACAAGCGAAAGCAAAGACGAGAAGCCTGTCGCACAAGCAGGCGGGAATAAGGATACGACAGATACGGCGGCCAAAGACGGCGCTGTCGCTGATGCATCGAGCACGCCCAAGAGCGGAGATGGCACGAAAAAGAAGGAGAAGAAAAAGAAGAGTGAAGAGGAGCGCAAGGCAAGGAAGGAAAAGAAGCGGAAGCTCGCCGAGTCCAACGGAACCATCCCCATGGAAATACACCTCGACAGCGACTCGTCGGGCTCTTGCACCGGCGAAAACAGCGGCAGCGGGCACTCGCAGTCGGTACCCACAACTAACCCCGTCCGCATTTACCGCCGTTGCTGCCAGCTGCGGGAGACGCCGATCCTGAAGAAGATCACTGAGCAGCTGACCAAGCCGGGCAACGTCTCTGCCGGCGGCGTAGTCGAGAAGCTGGACCTGACGGCGTACTGGCTGCAGCTGCCGGACCTCGTCACCCTCGGCGACTACCTGGCCGTTGTGCCTGTCAAGGAGGTCGTGCTCGAAAACTGCGGCCTGAACGATGAGGGCCTCCGCGTCATCCTGGCCGGCCTGCTCGCGTCTAGGAGACCCAAGAGGAAATCACGCAAGTCGACTGACAGCAACTCGGACGGGCCCGACACCCACGGAGGCGTCGTGGAGCGCCTAGTCCTCAAGAACAATAAAATTGGTCCTGAGGGGTGGAAACACATCTGTCTCTTCATCTACATGTGCCGCTCTATAAAACAACTCGACATCTCCAGCCTAGCCTTCCCTCGCGCAACACCTCCAACGGCGTCTCCGGCCAGCCATCACACGCCGCACTTCCAAATCGGTCACCACAGCCGGCCGCCGCCACCGATAAGTATATGTCAGCTTTTTTCCAAGTCGCTGGGGAACAGGCTGGCTGGCTCGACGCTCGGGCTCCTGAACCTCGCCGAAACGTGCCCGGAGACAGACCAGCTCGGTGTCCTGATCGACGGAGTCATCAAATGTGGCGTCAAGAGGCTAGGACTGGCACGTAACGACATTGACAGGGCCGGCGTTGCCCACGTCGCAAGGTATTTGGCCAGCGGCGCGTGTGAGGGCCTCGACCTAGGCGGCAACGATCTCCGCGACCAGCTCGAGGTCCTAGCCAAATCGCTGCCCGAAAATGCATCACTCTCGGCCCTCAGCCTGGCTGAGTGCAACCTCCGACCCGGTTCCCTATGCGAGCTCTTTCCTAAGCTGGTCAAGCTCAAGGACTTCCGCTTTATCGACCTCTCTCACAACCATGATCTCTTCAAGACGAGTCCCAGCTCGATCTCGTTACTACGGAGGTACGTACAAATTCTGATACTCGCCAGTGCACAGATACACTATGAAAAGCATACGTAGAGTTCGCTACAAAACCCATGCTAACTGAGCGCCTTTTTTCCAGATACTTACCCAAAATGGCTGGATTGAAGAGGATACATCTTGCGGATGTCGCCATGACATCAGAACAGGCCATTGCGCTTGCCGAAATCCTTCCCGAGGTGGAAGGACTGGCGCATATTATCCTGCTCTCGAACCCTGAGCTCACCAAGCTCGCAGACGCCCAGACGGAAGAGTCTCAAGAAGAGGCCTGCGCCCTTTACGCCTCGCTGCTTGCTGCAACAAGAGTCTCGACCAGTATCGTGGCCGTGGACATCGACGTGCCCACAGAGCGGTCTGGAGAGATCGTCAAGGCCCTCGCGAAGCAGGTAGTAGCCTACTCGCTGCGTAATATGGAAAATATGCCGATCGTGAAGCCCGACAGCGGCGAGGCTACAGGCGTCACAGGTCCCCGTCAAGACCCGGAGTACCCGGACGTCCTTCAGCACCTGGTTGGGTACGACGTGACAAGACCAGACGTGGTGATGGACGATGTCGAGGCTGCGCCGGACGACGACTACGTCATCGGCGGCACTGGTGTGGTCAAGGCTCTAGCGTGCTGCCTAAAGAACCGAGGCGACGAGTCCAGGAGGCCCTCGGGAGAGTTCACGCGTGAGGCAGACCTGTACTCTCCGCCGCCGCTGTCGACGATGGCACTGCTAGATATGCCGCCGTCTCAGCGTAGGAAAATACCAGGCGGCAAGGCCAAGGACATGTCCAAGCACCTTCTCGGGAGCGCGCGCAAGATCAGGCAACGACTGCAGCCTGCCATGGCCAAGGCGAAGATCGCGTCGACGGCCTCGGCCCAGGACGCGCACACATACCAGCGGCTTCTGTTCCTGGACTCGACTCTGGACGGTATAATCAAGCGGTTCGAGGACGAGTTTCCCGACACCAGAGAGTTTGCTGCCGCCGACAAAACAGCCTCTTCGTCGTCTCCAGGATCGGCCGCCGCGCCTCCCTCAATGCCGCTCGCGACGTCATTCGGGTCTGATGCGGATCACATGGGTGTCGGGTCGGACGCGGAAGACGACGAGGACGGTGGCAGTGGGCGATTGCTGCTGGGGCGGCCCAAGCCGCTCTCGCGGTCCAACTCGCTCATCTCGACGACGTCCAAGGGCCTGACGGAGGAGGAAGGCCGGGTGCTGCGGGCCGGGCACAAATTCCGGAGCGGGTGGATGGTAACGCAGCAGCACTACGACCTGCTTTCGGCAGGCGAGGAGTGGGCCACGGCCGGAGTTGGTGGGGTGGGAGGCGACCCAAACCACGTGCGGCTGCTGCACGAGCTGCTCGAGGAGGTGGACGACCCGGAGCTGAACAAGCAGATCGAGCGGGACGGGGTCGTGGCCGTGTTCAGGGACCAGCGCGAGCGGATCCGGGACAGGCTGCGGAGCGCGGACCCGGAGCACTGGGAGCGGTTCGAGGAGAGCCAGCGCATGGCGCGCGCCAACGTCAACGTCTCGTCCGAGGCTGGCGGCAAGGGGCAGCAGTCACCCAAGGAGTCGGGTGCCGGCGGTGATCACAAGCCGGCGAGGCCGCGGATCGACGCTGCGCAGGCGGCCACGGGTGATGAGGTTGCTGTATGCGACTGACGGTCTTTCCTCTTTCTTTCCTCTCTATTTTTTCTTGGATGAATCGGGGGGATGGGCGATGGGCTGTTCCTGTACTTGTGGTGTCTACACTTTCTTCTTTCCCTGCGTTTACATCCAACCACTACCTCTAGTATACATACAAAGACGGCTTCTTATCGCGAGAGACAGGTGCATCCATACTTGGTGGTTTGTTTGTTCATAGCCTGTTCTTTTTCCATGTACAACAAGGAATATCAATACGCCCCCGGTCCGAGATCGCATGGGGTTCACTCATAGGACGATTCAGAAGAACATGCGTATGTTGGCAAAAGGAAGCATATTGTCTCAAGATGCTACCTCTCGTATCCCGACGTGCTTGTGTGGCTTGCCTACGCCATGGGTACAATGTTGATAGTCACGATCGACAGGCTCGTTCAAGACAAGATGT
>JNVV01000027.1:272715-355282 GCA_000733355.1 Falciphora oryzae
CTCCCATTTTCTATTCTAGTTATGCTGGGAATGAGGGTGCCATTTATTCTCGTGGACGAGACAGGCTACTATTAGCTGGGACATCATCAACATATGAAGATGATGGGTTTGATATTATGATCAGGTTCGCTATCATGGTCGATCTACCCTGCCGCGTTTTTCTTCGTGCCTTGCTAGGCTGTGCCATATACCCATTTAACATCTAGCCTTGTTGATCCTTCTTCCCTTTTTATCATTCCATTCTTATTTTCTCTCTTCTGCCTCGATGCTCAGCCCAGGGCTCCCACAGCTTGAAGTTGCAAGCTCAACCCCCAATTCATGGAGAGCGCATCCGCGCACCTCGGGCTCAAGAAGTGCACTTCCGGAGACAGCCCGTTGGGCAGACTGTAAAGTGCGAGCATGTATGCCATAGCCCGAAGATAGCTACAGGCATGATGCCTAGAGCGGGAGGGGGGGGACGAAAAGCCAGTCGGATAGCACCCGACAAAATCTGTGGCCCTGCTGTTTGAGAAGTCCGACAGGCGCGAGTGGTCACGTCACGCAAGTCGAGGTAAGGCAGTTCAAAAGAAGCAAGGCCACGACAGCTCTTTGTGTTTTACACAAGCAGAGGAAACAGAAATACAAATAGATAATGGCGTGTTGGGAGATCCGAACGCGAGGAGAAACCACGAAGCACGGGGGCCGGGCCGGCCTCTGGCACGGTCCAGTCACTGGTCTGGGCATGAAAAGAAGACCCAGCATGCTGGTGAGAGGCGGCGTGGAAACGGTGGATCGGCCGATGATCAGGCACGGCCTGTCAAGGTCGGGGTTCTTGGTTTGGTAGCGAGTGTGGGAAGTTGGAGGAAGCAGGAGGCAGCATATCCTGGGTGAGGGTGTGTGTCTCGTTTTCTCTCTTCTCCGCTCCCACGCGATGTTTTGGTCGCACATTTGGATACCAAACGAGGAAGACTCGTAGTCGGATTCTCGGCGAGAAACTACTCTCCCCATCCGTTGGTCACTAGTTTTGGTTGCCCTTCTGGCGGGAGAGGAACGAAGAAACATTTTCACGGCAGCACAAGCCACCACATGGATCGATCGCCAGATGGGGCAACAAGCAGAATCAGTGGTCCCGGGCCTGCCCCGGTCCCCCAGCTACTCACGGTGCCGCATCGGTGTAAGGAAGGTGTATGCGGATCCTGTCTCTGTGACCAGACTCTCGAGCGAGGTTGTTCCAGGGCTCTGCAGATCTTTTGTTCTGGGAAAATCGCGGGAGGGTGGCCCCGAGAGCGGTTTGCGAAAGGGAACTGCCGCGTTGGGAACACGGTTAGGTATGCCTTGATAGGAAATACAAACACAGAAGTGAAGGAGGGATATCCCGCCGAGTGCGAGCACGACCCGACGTTGGGCAAAAAGGCGTGCGGGCTTCGGACGATGATGGAACGAGATCGATTCGATCCGATAGGCTGGCCCCTTTGGATGCGGTTGAGCTCACGTGCTGTCCGCACTCCACTCTTGCGAGTCGTCGTCGAGGCTTGTCGATTGTGGAAATGTGAAAAGCCGCCGTCGGGCCAGCTACAATTTTTTCTTTCTTTTTTGTTCTGCATTGGAGGCGCAGGGGCTTCATCAAAATGCCAGCGAATCCATCGTCCGCCACCCGACGCCTCTGGAGAGCCACTCGAACAAGGTCCTTGTTATGCAGCACAAAAATATGACGGCTCGCCAACGACTGGACGGAGTTCGCCTCGAGGCCTGCATTTGAGGCTGAAAAAAAGCAAAGTCCCCACTTGAGCAATGCTCGCCAGAGGTGGACAGGCAGGCGACCCCACCCAGCCCTTGGCGTCGACCCAACCGGACCTTGAAAGGCTTTTTGAAACAGCAAGGAGCAGGGCTGTGCCTGACGCATGAACACACCACCCCTGTCGACCCCCTCGACGACTCCTCTCAATCCTCCCTGCCGGGCAACCAGGCAAGCAGGGCCAGTCGATGTTGGCCAGAAGGGCAAAAACGAGGCGCCGTGTTCGCTCACTTTTGCAAAACGCGCAATATCGGGCCATCAAGGATCCTAGGACCAGACGGTTTGGTCCTGTCGTCGAATCGTTATTTTTGAGGTTGGAAACCGCAGCTAATTATCGAACAGATGGTAACATGAACGCAAACGCGACAGGCGGGCTAAGGACGTGTCGTCGTCTTGTGTCGGGTGTTCTTTTCTGGGATTCTGGCTGCGGGACGACACGGCTCAGGCTTCAGCCCGCCGAAAAAGGACCAGCCCCATCCGGACCAGAGCCAGAGCCAGGGCCAAGGCCGGCCTGTGCTGTGCTGTGCAGCGAGCGCTGTCGACAGCAGCTCCGTTATGCATGACGGCCGGGGTAACCCTTGCGGACGTTTCAATGCATCGTGCACACTCGAGAGGCCGCTCCTCTCGTCTTGGCAACTCCTTTTCAAGGAAGAGAAAGAAAAGAAAAAGACCCCCTTTTGCGTTTTTTGCTTTTTCTTGATTTTGGTTTTTTAAGTTTTGTTGCTTTTTTGTCTTGTGGAGATTTGCTCCTTTCTTCCCTGTTTGGCCTGTTCCCAGTCAAGAACGAGGGCCGGTCGGTCGTGCTGCCATGGTACTGAGGCACGCGACGGCAACGTGACGTGTGATTCCAACGTCGGCCGCGTTGAAACTGCACCTGATTCCTGAAGCTGCAGCATGTTGGGGTTCGTTTTGCTAGCGCGAACCCAGAATAGTTCCCGCTCCTTCGGCGCCCAGCGGCTCCGAGATAAAGAAAGAAGCTTTCCCGTCGGCTCACCGCCTTCTGGACGGGACGGGAAAGAGTTCAGCACGACCACACCGTCGGTGTCGTTGCATCGAGGTCTGCCTCGGCGCACGGCTCTTGGCCGGCGTCGCACTCGCCGGCAGCTCGAAGCGCTGGAAGCTCGGAAAAAGAAGGGGCTCCACTGCATCGATCGCGCTGCATGGGGCATCTCGGGTGGGCCTATTCTTGGTCTGAAACCCAATTTAATCGTCGGCACTTTCTGAGCTGACAGCAGGGAAACATGTGGGGTGGTGGGCTTGCGACCGTCGGTCAAGTCAGGCTGGAAACAGATGAAAGGGGGAGCAAAAGTCGCATCCGCCCTCACCACTCGCTCCCTAATAGGGCAGCACTGCAACTGTTTCGCGACCTGAGGCCCTGCAGGCGTCGTCGCGACCAGACGCGCTGGCTTCGTGGATTTAATTCAACCAGGAGGACGCCCGCACCGCATCGCTAGATCTACGACAAGCTCAAGAAACAAGGAGGAAACAAAAGCTTTTACCGCTGCGACTGTTCCCAGACAGATGGACAGGCACGACAGATTCGACAGGGCCATCAATTGACGTGTGGCGATGTGTGGTGATGGGTTACCCACCCTGCTTCCTCGCGCGCAGCCATCACGCCAAAAGACGCACGCTATCCCACGTCTCGGGATGCTGGTGCGAGGCCGCTGCATCGGCTGGCGATTGGCAGCAGCGCCGTCCGTCACCCGCATTGCAGGGGTTAATTATAGACCAACCACGACGCTCTCTGCCGCTCTCTTGGGATGTGCCGCTGCACCTCGACGTCGCTGGCCCCAAAGCTGCCGCGTTTTCTTCCATCATGGTGTTGTCAACGTCGCATCAGCAGCACCTCTGCTTCCTCCGCTGCCAGTCCTCGCCACCGGTCTGGGCACACGGCGAGATGGGCGGGCGGTGCAGCCTTGAGCCCGGCGCCAACACCCACCGCAGACCCCCCTGCCAGCAAAAGGTACATCCGGACGCTAGGACGCCGCATCATGTTCGCTCGTGCCCAGACCAGGAGCCCGGAAGGGCAGACCACACAAACGCACACGCTTCCCAGGTTGAGTGCCCAGGGCCTTGTCGCCGACGCAATGGGAGCGCGTCTGTCACGGACAGATGGGTGCTTCGGCCCCCGCTCGTTACGTGATGGATGGGCCAGGGACAGTGCTGCCATGATCCTCGCCGGGGTGCCATGGCGAACAGCTGGGTTTCGAGACGGGCGGGGCCATTTATCGGTTACAAATGGGAGCCCGCTGCCCGGCTGGCTCCCCACGTCTCGTAACCCGCCTGTCCTCACAGCCTCCCTGCGGCCCCGCACCGCACCCCTTCACCCCCCTAACGACGCTGGACGCCGCCCCGTCCCAACATGTGTGCACTTTACGTCTTGTAGCAGTAGGTATACCTATATCCCGCCCTGCCCTGCCCTGCGCGGCCCTCAGCCCTCCCACGGTCACCCATCATCCCCATCGGCCGGTTCGCTTCCACTCCTTTAAGCAACTGCCAAACAACTCTCACACATCCTGGGGATGACACGATAGGGACACACGGCATTATCCAACTTTTAGCCTGTGTCGTTGGGGTTTTGATACCAACACCAAAGCATATTCAGAAAAGAAAAAGGAAGGAAAAAAAAGAACAAAAAAAAGAGCTTGGCTTGGCCCGGCATGGAGGTCGTCATACCACCAAGAGATCATGGCGCGTCAACATACAGGTATGAGTGGGATGAGAATGGGGCGGTAACAAACATTTCGAGGTAAGCAGGCGGCGCGAGCGATCGAGCGAGCGGCCGTCAAGCACGGATAAGACGAGACTAACAGAAACCGTGAACAGGGTGGCACCAGAGGAGAGGACAGGAAGCAGCGGCCTCAGGAGTAGGGCAGGAAGCAGCAGTCAGAGCAGCAACAAGAAGACGCACAACCATGGAAGGAGTAGAGGAGCCAGGCAAACGGTGCAGTGGCCGTTCCAAAGCACCGCCACCATCACGACGACAAACATGACCGAGACGACGGCGCCGATAAGCCCCGTCATGCCCATGTCGGCATTCCACAACCTGCGCCGGGCGACATGGCAGATCCCGGGCAGCCGCATCAGGGACAGCCAGTACACGGTGGACCCGACCATCGTGCCCGACTACGTCGCCAACTTCATCCGCGGCGAGACCCCCGAGACCCTGGCGCGCAAGAAGAACGACAGCCGCATGGCGGAGCGCGACGTCGACGTCGTGTCGGGCGGCGGCGACAACCGCAACCTGCGGTCGAGGGCCGCCGCCTTCGACGGCTTCCCGGACCTCGACGTCGGCGACGGCATGCACAGCTTCAACTCCAACTCGCGGCTGGTCGACAGCAGCGGCAACGGCGGACTCGAGGCCGGCACTGGATCGTCAAGGAGACGAGGCGGCTGCCTGGGCAGGTTCACGAACGGCGGGTGGCGGTCGGGCATCGAGCTGAACGCGCTGCTGGCGCTGCTCGTCTTTGTCATTGGCCTGGCCTGTCTGGTCTGGGCCGTGGCATCGTCCAAGATGCTGGCCGGCGGCGGCGAGGCCGTTGTGTTTGCAGGCTCGTGCGAGGCCGCCTCGCGCGTCAGCTGGGGCCTGCACGCCCTCGTCAACGTGCTCGGGCTTGCGCTCCTCGCGGGCGCCAACTACGTCTACCAGGTCCTGTCGAGCCCGGACCGGGCTGAGGTCGACGCCGCTCACGCCAAGACCAAGTGGCTGGACATCGGCGTCCCGTCGCTGCGCAACCTTGCGCACATCTCGACGCTGCGTGTCTTTGTCGCTCTGGTCCTGGTCGTGACGGCCGTCCTGACGCAGATAATGTTTGTGCTGCCGACCCCTTTTCCTTGTTATCAGCGCTCTCCCGAAGGCTAACCATCAACCCCCTCACGTTCCAGCTATAATTCCGTAATCTTCACCTCCCAGACGGGCGTCGGATACAACCTCATTGTCGTCAGCCAGCCTTTCCTCAGCGGGGCGCAGTTCAGCAACGCATCCTCCAACAACGACGGCGGCCTCGGCCGCGTCGAGATCCTGGCCCTCCAGGACCAGGCCAGCCGCAACGAGCTGGTCCGCATGTCGACGCCTGACTGCCTTGGCCGCTTCACCGGGAGCCTCGAGGCCGAGTTCAGGGCTGTCCTCATGGTCACGGGCGGGGGATCGAGCGACAGCTCGCTCGTCCAGACCAGGAGCCCGACGCCGGGCGGCGCCAACCCAGACGCGCGCGGCGTGACCCCCAACGCCGCGAACGACGTGCAGTTCTGCCTTGCGCAGCGCCGGGCCGCGGGCGAGCACATGTGCAAGGTGGACCTGAACGGATCTTTGCTGGGCTTTGTGGCGCTGCTCAACCTCATCACCGTTATCTTCACCGTCGTCGCCTTCCTCAAGACGGCCGGCTTCAGGCCCCTAGCCACCCTCGGCGACGCCATCTCGTCGTTCCTCCGTGACCCCGACACGACGACGGCCGACGCCTGCCTCATGACCAAGACGGACGTCTGGCAGCGCCGCTGGGGCCTCCGTGAGGCCAAGTACTGGGTCCCCGCCACGCACTACTGGTTCCAGAGCGCCAGCCTCCCGCGCTGGGCCTTTGTCGCCGTCGTCTGGGCCGGCCTCGCGGGGCTGGCGGCGGCGGCGCTGGGCATCAACCTGCGCAACGCGCCCGTTGAGTCGGCCCTGTCGACCCTCGGCAGCGCCTCGTCGACGGCCGTCTACACGCTGCCGGCGTCGATCCCGGCCTCGGCGGCCGCGCTCATGGCGGCGGTGCCGCAGCTGCTCCTGGGCGTGCTCTACCTCGCGACCAACGCGCTCCTGACCACCATGTTCCTGAGCCACGAGTCGTCGCTGCACGCGCTCGCCGAGCCGCTGCCCCTGCGCGTCTCGTCGTCGCCCCGCGGCGCCCAGACCACCAGCTTCTACCTGACGCTGCCGCGCCCGGCCTCGTGGGTCCTGGCCGCCCTATTCGCCGCCATGGGCTTCGTGCTCAGCCAGAGCGTCTTCGTCGTGGCCGGCGCCACCACTTCTGCGGCTGCCGAGACCGCCAGCCGCCCAGACATAGTGGCGCTAGGCTTCAGCGGCACGGGCCTGCTGGCCCTGCTGGTGGCGCTCGTCGCCCTGGCCGCCGGCGCGCTCGCCCTCGGCCTCCGCCGCGCGCCCGCGGCCGTCACGGTCAACGGGCAGGCGCTGGGCAACCCGCTGGTCCTGGACGCGGGCTCGTGCAGCGCCGTCATCGGCGCGCGGTGCCAGCCGCTCCGCGCCTTTGAGGGCGGCGCCGGCGTCGGCGACGAGGACGCCGACCTCGACGAGCGGCCGCTGTGCTGGGGCGTCGTGCGCCAGACGGCCGGCATGGTCGTCGGCCACTGCACGTACTCGGCCCGTGGGGTCGAGAGGCTCGACATGCCGAGGGCGTATGCTTGAGGTCCGTTTTCTTGCTCTTTTTTCGGAATTATATATACCACACCACGCACATACATACGGCTTGATCCGGACTCTGTGTGTTGCCGGATCACAGCTTCCATTCTTTCACAACTTCTCTTCTTGTCACTCACTTTTTTGGACAACCTTCACTTCTTACACCCCTTTTTTTTACAACACACATCTCCCCCATGGGGAACTTCTTATTTTTAAACGAAGCCCCGCACGAGTTGCGAATCGGTGGGCAATCACATACTTAGGGTTGGCAGGTTCCGAAGGCAAGTTTTTTTTGGAGGGGGTGCAGGAGCCAACCCCCCTTCATGAAGGGATCTGATCTGATGGTTGGGTTAGGCTTTTTGGGACGGGGTGACGGATGGATGGAGGTTGTCGTGATTTCCTTGAGTCGTGGGGGATTAAGGGGAATGGAAAGAAGGGCGAAAACAAAAAGGCGTTGGTTATATACCCTGGATGGCGGAATTCTTTGCTGCGAATCCCCGATGGAAACCTTTTTTTGTTTATTGTCTTTTGGGGGATTGGGCGGCGGTCACACGACCTCGTCTTCATAACATACTCGTGGTGGATAATGTATTTTTGTCCTTCCATATCGAGCAGGTGTTCATTCAGCTGGAATATTGCAGATGGACAATTTCCAAAATCATCATTCGACCCTTTTTTTTTTTTTTTTCTTCATTTACTTTCCGCATCCTCGGACAATACTGTCATTTTCGGAACAGCATGCCCGTCCCAAAGACATACGTGGACGGCGGCAGAACCTAAACCCGCAGGTTTCGTGGCTGGCTGAGCGATGTGCCCGGAGCCCATCAGCCCATTCTCATGCAGGCGGTCCCCCAGGCAAAAGGGCTCGCCTGGCCCCATTGCGGGCCTGCGCGCGCCGTCGGAGCTGGCCTAAGTGGGCTGATGTGCTTGGAAATGTCGGCGCCCTGATTGGCTGAATGGGACTCAAACAGCCAAAAAGAGGGTGCTGGTGTGGGGGAGGGTGACCAATGTTGGTTTGTTGTTCAGGTCCCTGACAGCACAGTTGGCGCCTGGAAGTGGTGATCCAGCTGATGAAATGGCGGAGCTGTGGGCTGGGGGCTTTGTTTTTTATATGTACGTCAGGTCCCGTCCACCTACCACCCACAGTCACAACCTCCACGTTGGATGCCTGCTTGGGTGGGTTCTTGTTTGGTTCCTGGCTGGTGTTTAAAAATCTATCGGTATTTAATAAGCTGCCGTAAGCCAGCCTGCAACTTTCCCATTCTTGCATCTTCCATCTTTCTCCATCCAAGTTTCGGCAACAAACCCACGACACGGGCAAGCATAAGAACCCCCTGCTTCCACACCAACGCTCTTCTCCCCTCCTCCACACAGCAACCTCTCTTCAAGAAGAAAAATCAAACCCAAAAGATAAACCAGCAACAATGTCCCCCTCGCACACCATGTCCGCCCACTGGGGCAAGCAGATCTACACCTCGTGGCGCCAGAGCCGCCAGGGCACCACACCGGCCTCCACCACCACGACCCAGCAGTCCAGCCCTCTCCCGTCCCCGTCCGCCACCTCGGGCCTGACGACGGGCTACTTTGGCGAGAAGCGGTCCATGGACAGCGACCGCAGCACCGGCGGACCGAGCAGCGGAAGCAGCAGCAGCAGCAGCAGCTGGTTCGGCCGCCGCTCATAGGCCGGCCCACCTACCACACAACAACCCAACAACAATCCGTTTCTTTTACCGCATGAAAGGAACCCGAAACTATTCGCCTCACGACAGCAGCCGTCCTGATCTGATCCTCGAATCCACCAAATTTGTTTGTTGAGTCGACCGTGTTGGGTGAAAGCACGGCGGCCACCACCGCTTACCATCCCGCTTCTCTCGACTTACGCGGCAACCTTCTCTCGACTTACACGGCACGCACCAGCCCCGCGACGCATGCCATCCGGCCAGCACATGGGACCCCCAGCCAAAAAGCAATCGTCTTTCCACCACGCCACAAGACCCCGTCAAATCGACAGCAAAGCAACCCAGCATTCCTCATCTCTTTCTACCCCGCGGCGGCAGGATGGGAACGGGTGGGATTGTTGGTGCATGGGGTGCTCCAGGCCGGGTCAAGTCGCTTGCTGTTCTACACCATTCTTTCTTCTCATTCCTTGATGTCTTTGCTTCATGGTTTCCGGCGTTGGGGAGGGTTATTAACCGGCGTTTCTTCCCTGCTTCTCCCTCTCTTTTTTTTTTTTTTTTTTTTTTTTTATCCACACTTTGCTTCTCATCAGGGAAACAGTCGAAACCGCATGCCGTGTTTGGGGGAACACTCGGCCTAGCATCATTGCCTCCTTTCCCTTTTACAGCAGCCCTGTGGCTTCCTTCCCTAATCATCCACCCTTTCACCAGAACAATGATACCCCCTTTTTTTCCTCTCCCTCCCGCTGCTTCTCACTCTCGTCACCGTACCAGAATAAATGATGAGACCCAAAACCAAGGCCGCGCGTGTGTTCCTGCGTATGCATGCGATGTCATGTTAGTCCGACTCCCAGCGCTCCAACCGTCATCCCGCCTGATTTACCACAGTAGGAAGCCGTGCTGAGGCGGATAACCCCCAGCCCACTTTTTCGTCCACCATCGTCGCCCCATGGCGCCATGGCCGGGACTCTATGATGCCAGGATCAACGCGTATTGCACCACATCCCTTTTATCGGCAGTTTTGACACATCTGATCGTTCACTGTCCGTCTGCTCCTTGGAACAAATTTCATCCCACTCTTGATAGGCAGGTGCGCGATATCACTCTTGAGGATTTGCCAATTGAGGCCTGCATAACTCAAACGACAACGGCGTTGAACCTCCCGTCGATAGGCGTGGCAATTTGACAGGGAAAAAGCACTCAAAGGCCCGCCAAATTGTCAAAGAGACATTGTATTTGCCCAGTACCGGCAGACCCCCGGACTTCCTCGCTATTCCGGCCAGATACGGAAAGCATCCCATCGCGAACCCAAAGAGGGCAATCGTACAAGAACAAAAGGAGACATCTACCTAAACGTTCCCTCTCTGTCTGTATGTGTCCCGCGCAATTGTCTTTGGTCCTTGGATCTTCGTTTATCAGCTTGTCCAATACCGAAAAAAAAGAAAGAAAAAGTGCAATAAAAACATAAAACGCAAAAACACAAGACTTGGTATGGTACACCCTTCTTGCGGTCTTTCCCTCCCTCAGCACTACAATGATGTCTAGCCGATAACTATGTATATGGCGATATATGGCATGTACCCCCAAAAGCAACGAAGCGAACGTGGGAGGAAAGCTGGACATGAAGCAAGACGTGAAAAAAAAGGATTAAACATATAAACAAGAGCAACGCTTTGAAAAACAACCAAGAATGAAAAGCAAACGGATAACAAGACAGGTCAAAGCCACTGCTCTTCTTGCCAACCCTTTGATGTAGCATCGCCAACATCACAACAAAAGAGGGAAGAAGCCGGCCAAGGGCTGCCTCATGCAGCCCCCGCAGCAGCCAGGGTCGTGGGCGGGATGACGTCGTCGCCGCCGCTGTCTTCGGGCGACACATCGTTGAAGTCGCTGCCCTGGATCCGCCGCTTGGCCGTCTGCTTCTCCTCCTCCGTGATCTGCGTCTCGTCCTTGCGCATATCTGGAGTCCACTGCGGCTCGTTGATCGAGTGTCCGACGGACATACCGACACGGACCTAATAGAAAATTCAAGGTCAGTAAAGCGAATAGGGAAAAAGGAAAATGTAAGGAGAGGAAGCTTACCAGCGTCTCAAGCGCGCCGTTGGAGTTGTCGGTCAGATCGTCGTCAAACTTCATCTTGCCCTCCTCAAACAACAGCACAATGGTGCTACCGCCAAACTTGAAGTATCCCAGCTCCTCGGCCCTCTTCACCTGCTCACCCTCCTTGCGCGTGATGACGGTGCTGCCAACCATCATGGCACCGACGCAGATGACCATGACGCGGCCGTGCTCGGGGCTGTCAATGGGCACGATGACCCGCACGTTCTCGCCGTACACGTCGAGCGCCGACCGGATCGCCATGGGGTTCACCGTGTAGTACTCGCCCGCAATCATCTTGGGCTTCTGCATCACGCCGTCCACGGGCATGTGGAATCGGTGGTAGTCCTGAGGCGCCAGCCGGAAGATGCCTAGCGCGCCGCCGTTCTCGTAGCGCTTGGCGTCCTCCGGGTACGCGTCTCCGAGCAGGCGCTTGACCGAGAAGTCACGCCCCTTGATCCATACCTTGGTAGCCTGGTCGATCCGGTTGAAGACGACGGACCGGCAGTCGGCCGGCGACACGATGATGCGCGGGTTGTTGGGAGCCGAGCACGGCCGGGCATCAGGCTTGAGTGCCCGGTAGAAGAACTCGTTGAAGTTCTTGAACTCATCTAGCGGCAGCAGAACCTCGGACATGTCGAGCTTGTGGAACTCGATGAACTTGGGGATCTCAGACTTGGAGGCCGGGTCGTCAAACTTCTTGCCCTGCTTGATGCTCAGGCTCTTGAGAAGCTTTCGGATCCGCTTGTTCTCCATGCTGTTGGACTTGAGCCCCTTGTACAGCAGCCGGATGCCTAGGCGCACGTACACGCTCATCTTCTCCTCGTTGATCTGGCCCGTGATGCGGTCCTGGACCAGGATGTTTGCAGAGTTCGCCCCGAGCTTGTACCCGCCGTACGAGATCTTGGTGATCACCTTGGAGTACCACTTGCGCTGCGCCTGGCTCGCTGTCACAAAGCCGCCCATCATAAGGTTGTTGACTTGCCTCCAGTCCTGGCTTGCACACGTCGCCATGTGCGTGATGATGTCGGTGTCCTTGCGCTTGTTCAGCCTTGGCTGGTGGCAGATGGGACACTCGCGGATCATCACCACGTGCTCCTCCCCGCGCTCATTGTCGTTCAGATCATCCCCGCGCTCCAGAACGTCACCCTCCATCCCGGGCTCGTTGAGCTCCGGGATGCTGAGCGTGCTGTCGTCAGTCGCCTTTGAGGCATCGGCCGTCTTCGAAGCGACCGTCACGCTCGACGAACTGTCCGCTGACAGTGAGCCGCCGCCGCTGGTCGAGTCCTCGGCCGTCTTTCCAGGCACAGAAAGCAAACCCTTGATCTTTTCAGCGTCGGGGAGTGCGTTCTTGACCTTGTCGGAGATCGTGGCGGGGGCGGATTTGGACTTGACTGCATCCAGCTGGTCCTCGAGGCAGAGAACGGCTTCGTCCATGGTAAGGTCCCATTCCTCCTCGCCTTCGTTATTAGTGGCCTTGTGAGGGAAGCGCTGGAAGAAACTGTCGATAGTGGACTCCCTCAGCGTGGAGCCGAGAGTGTCCAGCATGGTTGTGAGCTCGACCTTGCTGATCTCACCGCTCTCGTCGGCGTCGTACTGCTTCAGCATCGCCCGCCAGAACTGCTGCCGGAGGGCCGGGTACGGCATGTACTTGGCACGGATGTACAGGACCGGGTTGTGCTTATCCTCCCACTTCTCAAGATTCTTCATCTTGAGCGGCAGGTCGAACGCCGTGAAGAAGGCGTCTTCGCTGCTGTCCGGGTTAAGATCGGAGCCGGGCGCAGCAGCAGCCCCAACGGGGTCCGCAGGCCCCAGAAGCCCAGGAGAAAGCTTGTTTGAACTATCCACACCCGCCTGCGAAGGGTTCGACGTCGGGATCGCGGCAGCCACCGGCGCCGCGGCGATGGCCGACGCCAGGGTCACAGCCGAGGCCGCCGACGGATTCTTACTCATGGATGGCCGGCCGAATTTGGACAGAGATGAGGCCGAGGCGGACCGGGAGATTCCCAGCCTCGCAAACCGAGAACGCTTCTCAGGCGTCGTGAACTCTTGGGGCTCCTGAAGGTCGTACAGGCCCGTCTCCGGGTGTGCCTTGGGGGCCTTGTCGATGATCTCCTTGATAGGCAGCGACGTCGAGGCGATGAAGTCGTTGCCCGAGTACTTGTCACGGTCGATGACGGTGAAGGAAAAGGAATACTGCTGCTCGTGGCCGAGGACGTGGAAGATCATCTTCTCATTGAAGGTCGGGTTCAGGTTGTGGCGGATGGTGCGGGTGCGGTACGTCTTTTTGCCCAGCGAGGCGACGACGAAGGGGTCCATGTCGAAGCTAGTCTTGGTGAAGTTGGATTCGGGGGGCAGGTCGGTGATGCTGCGGATCTCGAGGAAGATGATTCCGACGACGTCACTACTGCCGTTGTTGAACTCGTAGAGATGGTCGCGCTTCTTGCGCTTAAGCCCCTTGATCCTGAGCCTCCGTTTCCTCTTCTCGATCGTATCGGGCTGGTTCGGGTCCTCGGGTTCTTCGGGCTCCTCAGGAGTCTCGTCATCGTAGATATCGTAGTCGTCTTCATCATCATTGGCGTCCGTCTGCCGCCTGGTGAGCGGGGGAGTCGGGGAGCTGCCGGCACGCTTTGGGCCCTTGACGGGCGCCAGGATAGGGGTCAGCGTGGGTGTGGGGTTCTTGGACGACGGCTCGGTGTCAGAAGCCGACTTGATGATTGCGGAGAGCTTCTCGTAGGTTTCGCGGTGTGTGGCCTCGCGGTTGGAAGCGTCGAATATGGTGAACTGTAGCAGCACCTCGCCCGACACGACGCCAGTCTTCTTGCCAGGACGCTTGCTCTTGAGGGGGAACCACATGGGCTTCTGCTCCGTCTTCTCATTTGCAAAGATCTCCTCGAGCGCAAGGTCGAACTCGCCCATGTAGTCTTTGCCAAAGCGGTCTTTGTCCCAGGCGCACACATCGAGGAGCAGGTTTTGGACGCCATTGATTGGAAATTCGCATTGCTCGTTCCATTCCGGGTTGAGCGTCTTGGACACAGAGTGGGTGACGTGCTTGGCGTCGCCGCAGGACAAGACGAGGTACTGGGAAACGGCGCGGGTTGCCCGTGTCAGCACTGCGTTCCGTAGATCTGTCTTGATAAGAGAGGCTGACAGCTGCCCTCGCGATGCAGGGCAGATTCCAATCGACTTACGGGATCCGAGGTTCCATTTCTGTCCTTTGCGGCCAGATTCCGAGCCTGGCAACAAGATGCGCCCTGTTAGCAGCATGCCCCACGCGACATGGCAGAGTTTTTTTTTTTTTTTGCTTGCAGTTTGTTCTCTTCCTCCTCCCCCTGAGGCTTCCTGCAGCGGCGGTCGCTTACCCTCATCACCACAATGTTCAGAATCAAGCCCGTCTCCCGGCGCCCCTCGGGGCTTGCTGAATCGCCCTTGTTCCTCATTGGACTGACGCTTCGACTATTGGCGGCAGAATTGACGTTGGAGAGCGATGAAGCCGACTTGAGCCGGCTGGGAATTATGCGGACCATCTCTTAGGGTGGCCGGTGGCGGGCGGGCTGGAGCGCTGAAATAGGGAGGCGACGGGTGGAGATGGCGCGCCGCAGCAGTTGGTCACTGGCCCGCTGCAGCAGTGTAGTCGCAATGCAAGGGCGCGGGGGAGTTTGGCGCCAGGCGCGCTGGAGATCAATGGAATGCGGTGCGGGAGGAGTAGTGGGCGTAGGTGGCGTGGCGCGGCGAGGCGATGCGTGCAAATCGCAGCAGCCCGTCCAAGAGTAAAAGCGACCCGCCTCAGGGCAGTGTTGCTTGCGTGTCTCGCGTTGGCAGGCGTCTCGATGTCCAATTGCAGGCGCGGCTGCAGATCTTGGCTGCCTGGGTTACAGCGTCTTGGAGTGCGAAGGAGTCGGAATTCGGCCGTCTCTGCTGACTGGAGGTGGGTATTCTCGAGAGGACGTCATCAAATCGGGGGTCTGCAGGTCGAGGGATGGGGTAGAGAAGCTGCCCCGAGGCTCGAGGCTCGACGCCAGCCGAGCAGCTTTGCTGCTAGATATGGCGGTCTGTAGGGAGGTGACAGGTACCTAGTCAGGCACTTGGCAGATAGGTAGGTAGTGGTAGTGGTAGTGATGCTATTGTTGTTTTCTTTAGTTTTGCTTTTCAGGCACGGCGGTTGCCCGCATGAATATGCGCTTGGTTGTTTGCCAAATATAACTGTCGCCCAGTGTTTGCGAGGTGTCGGGCGGTGGTTATACCTCCAGCTCTGTGCTGCTTGGCCGGCTGGTGGGGGAGAGCACACCACTCTGCACCTGTACCTGTGACTGCAAGCTGCGGCTACAGCTGGAGACAAGGGTTTGGCTGTGGGGAAAAAGGGGAGCCGCCCAGGCAGCCCCGTCCGGTGTCCCTTTCAGGAAGCAGGCGGGAGCGCACTGGAAGCTGCGTGGACCCGCCCGAACTGAGAGATGACGAATGCACAACTTAATCAAGTGTCCAAGGTTCGCAAGAGGCGTGATGAAACTCGGGCTCGACGTCGAGCCCGGACGGGGGAAGTCCTGGGGAACGAGGTGAATATGGAGCAGCGAGGTTAGTAGGTGCAGCCACCCAGCTCTTCTTCGCTGGCGCTTCGAGTCGCCATTTTGCTTCTTTCTCTTTCTTGTTTCCTGTTTCTTTATTCCATCCTCCTTCCTTCGGCACGGTTACGGTTTAGGCACGCTGGCCGGACTCGCTGGTCTGACAGGCTGGGCCGCTCGCAGGGGTGCGCGGGGACCAGCCGCAAATTGAGACGCCGCCGTCGAGCAAATAAATGGGCGGGCAGTTGAGGTGCATGGACGCATGGAATGCCATGGAGTGAGTTTGCGCCAGCACGGCAGCGCAGGAGCTGCCTCGTGTTCGAGCGTTCCCAACGCTGAAGTGGCTGGTAAAGTCGGTCTGGCCGGCTGCATTGTTTGCTTGCTCCAATGCTCTCTTCTCCTGCCACCATCCTGGCTGCCTCTCTAGCCCGGCTGCGGAGCTGAGGTCGTTGGCTTGGAAAAAGCTGCGACGTGCTTACGCGGACGCCTGAGTGGCTGGCACCCCAATACAACCCCCTTGCTTTCAATTCGAGGCCGATCGTGGATCCTCACCCTAGAGAGGCTAGAAAATGTGATTCTGATCGGTGCTGCCAAATAACGCCGACTCCGTAGCCAAGCATTGAACCTGGCCCGAAGCTCGAGGCAATTGTCACAAGCAGCGATATCGACAACGTCACATCCACCCTCCGAAGTTTTAGGGGGTGTCGTTGCTGCAACGCAACCCGCCGCGCCAAACCGCCGCCGCTTGGATTCGGCTGTGTCGAGGCTTGGGGTGTACCTGAGGTACCTGTCTGTGCCCCACCAGTTGTTTGGTGCTCTTCCCATCTTCCCATTGGCAGCGCGCGGGCTCAGGTACCGATTGCGCGCTGTTACCTCCCGCCTGGTACCGACCACCCGGCTCCTGCAGACGGCCCTGCTGAGCCCATCTCGCCAGCCAAGCTCCGGTCCTGTCTGGCCGTGGGCCCATCGGTTTTTAAAATAGCACCGAGGGCGCGGCGCAGGGCCAGCCTGTTTCCACCGGCATCAATCGCTGCGACTGCGCCCACACCCATGTCTGGAAATGTTTTCTGATTATGTTTAGTTATCTACTGTATGAATTGTACATGTACACACCGAGGTACACATCTTGTTTTTTCGTTCAGTTATTTTCATCGCAAGATCCTCGCCGGCAGTTGTCATGCCATTGCTCTCCCGCCCCGTGCGCTCATTCTCCCCGGTGCCTGGCCTTCAGGGTTAATCCCTCACGTCGCCAGCAACCTCGCTGCGACGCCGCCCTCGAGTCCGCGTGTTCCGCAACCAAACAAAGAAAAATAAAAATAAAAAAATAAAAAATAAAAATAAAAAAAAAATTACTCCGCAACCCTCCACCCAATCCGCGGCCCGCGTCATGGTCACCCTCCTCTGCTGATCTGTGCCTCGTTGTGGACAAGTCCATGATGCAAGGCCTGCCAAGCTCCCGATCTTTCCCTAGGCGCATCCGAACCTAGACGTGCCTCCTGGCTGTGTGCTGGTCTCCCTTGCATCCATGCCTCCTCGACATAGGACGGACAAGTGGGGTCGGCCGCACAGAGAGCGCGAGAGTGATGATGCGTCGTGAGCCAGACCGGGCGGGGGAACCGATGCAGACTGTTCCGTCAGTGCTGAGACTCTATCCTTCCCGGCCACCTCGGCGTCGCCAAACCAAATATTGACTCGCTTGCTCCAAGGTGGAACACAGTCCTGCTCTAGCCGGATTTTGGGCTCGCGCAGCAGGGAAGCAGATACGCGGCAGTGGAGACGGCCTTGGCCATTCGAGCTGCACGTGGAGAACCCAACTCGTGTCCGTTTTCCCAGCAAGCTTGGGGAACGCCCATGGAATAGACCGTTCGAGCCCTCTGCCGTCAATGGGGTCCTCCAACCAGGGCACGGATAACGAGGAAACAATAAAAAGCCCGCATCACACATGCTGCCGGTGGGCGCTAGGGCTGAGTCTTCCCCCGTCCGACTCCATGCGTTTGCGCCTTGCGTTGCGTTTTATGCACAATCTCGCCCGCCCTCCCTTCCTCCAGCAGCAGATGGGGAACAAAGTGCAAGTGCATCCCAAAGAGGGCAACCTCTGCGCGAACCCAGCGCCAACGTCGCACTACTGCGCCCACGCACGCTTGCTACTTGTTCTCTCAACGGACGGCCCCACGCAACGCTCTGATGATACAAGATGCAACATTCAAGAAATCAAAAGAAGCACACGCACGCACCCACACACTACTGACTGCTACGACTGGCGAAGGCCAGAACGTGGTGTATTGGCAACGTCTCCAGGCGCTAGCCGATCTCGATCCATTTTCGTCCATATCGTCCATTGGCCCGTACTCGAGACGAACCCGTCGCTGAAGTGGCACGAGCCTTCCGCGCCGGCTCGCTCGGCTTGGCCCAGCCACGGTCCCTACAAAAAAAAACATGCACCTCTGCACTGCACCAGCCGCACCACTTACACCAGTTGCAACACCTGAACCACTAGCACCACCTAACCAAAATGAAAGCTACCTGTACAGAAAGTTAAGGGCTCTAACCTGCAGATATTCCCCCATTTTTTCTGGTTTAATTTGAGGTCGGTTGTGTTTGTTGCGTGAGTTTGGCCGAGAAATAAGGACTCCAAGTGGCGCACTGCAGATGTGCACGTTTTTTTTTGTAGGGACCGTGCCAGTCCAATCCTGAGCGTTGACCGGCTTTTCCGGCCACCAAAGCTTTTTAGCGAGCCGCACCTCGTGGCCTCCCCTGCCCAACGAAACAACCCTCCACGGGTGATTCGTTTCTCCCCTTGAGAAACTTGAGGGCCATCTTGATCACGCGTATTTCACGTGGGGACTATGCGATGAGAGGTCCCCCAGTCAGCCCTGCAGCGCCACGACTCCCGTCCGTTCTGCACCATGAGCAGGAATAGAGGCCGATATGGAATAGCAGACGTGTAATAGTAGACAGTAGCTCAGTAGCTAATTCTCATCGCTCCGCAGTTGGAGCTGTCCACCCACTAAGCACTATAATGACAATACTAGGCCAGACATACGAAGGACTCTTCGAGGCGATTTACGCGGACCTTACAAGACAGCTATTGGTAGGAGCCACGGGTTTCCCCCTCCAGTATTACCGGATAAGTGCCTACGTAGATCACCCACATGGCTCGCAAGAGCTGGGGGCGATAAGTATGTATATCAACCCCTTGCAAGTCATTCATGCCCCTCTACCAGAAAGCAAAAGCATGGTAATACTAGCACCAACTGCCTGTCCAAGGCGGGCAGCCCGTTGTAACTTCTCTCTGGAGTCTTTGTCGACCTACATTCTCTAGGACCTTCTTCTGTATCGGGCAAGACTGTGATGTGGGTAGATGTATATCTAGCATAAATGCTAGATGCTAGCTAGCGTTTGCCGTATAAAGGTATCCGCGGGTACTCGCACATTACGCAACGTGGCATCGGTATCTAACCGTCTGATGGCGGAACGTGGGCCCCGTAACCCAGACATAAAGCAATCCCACCCCATGACAGTATAGCCATAAACAAGGCGGGCAACCGTTTTGGGTTATTAATTGTCGCCGGGGAGGATCGCTGCCGAGCCTGTCGATCCCAGGACGGTAAGAGCGGGAGATTTCACGCCCTTCAACGTCGGGGAAATACAATGCCTCACAGTCACAATGCTCGACATGGAGCAAGCCCATCTATAAAGAGAAGAAAAAAAAAGCGGTAAATGAATGCACCAGACTTGAAGGACGGATGGATAACAACACAGAATTACGCTGGAACCGAGAAGAGGGGTCTCCTGACGATGGAGCCCACCTCTCCCTTGCTACCATCCCTCATCAAGAACTTGAGGAAGGCCTGAAATCACGGTGATGTCAGCTGGAAGGCTTGACCGTCAAAGACCGGGTGAAGTTGGAGGCGTGCCTGTGAGATTCCCCAAGTGCTGTAAGGAGTGACTCTAACAGTGTGTGCTCAAGACATTGTATTCGTATAAATACCTCCCTGGCCGACCCGGGAAACAAGTATATGTGTAGATGTAGATAGGACGTAAGGCCATGAGGAGAACAAAAGAAAAAGGAAGAAAAAAATAACACACAGCACGGGGGAGGGAAAATGAAGGGACAAACACAGACACGTCCTAGAGAGTCCGGAGTCAGAATCCTCCCCGTACACTACGGAGGGGTGGGCCATTGTCCAGAAGACGTCACCTCTACTCCTGCTAGCCCCATGCCGCCTCCCGTTTTCATCATCAAGCAAAATGGCATGCCCAATCCGAACAGGAACCAAGGTCAATACGTCATGAGATAGATTTCCCCCGCCCCTCCCATCATCCTTGCCACCACCGAACCGTCATGTGCCGCGCTTCCTGCGCTCACCCCTCCCCTATAGAACCCCTATTAGATGGCGAGAATACAAGTAATACGTAGTAGTTTCTCGTCCTAGGCAGACCCCTCCCGACTGCCGTTATTTTTGAGGTGAAAAGGTCGCGGAGCCATGAATCCAGGCTCCTGCATCGTGTCCCAACCCCCGGAAAAAAAGAAAATGTACAAAACCGCCACTCATGCTGATGAGGGCCATGTCGTCGTGCGTCATTGCGTGCATAGGTCGGTGGTTCTCCTTTAAGTGCCCTCTAGAACGAGGCAATCACCCGCGACTTATCCATTAGGCTCGACTCGTCGAGCCGCTTATTCACATCGCGCTGCCTGACGTACCCGGGTCACTAAGGGCTGTATCAGCACCGACATCTCGGTGCTGTTGCCTGGTGACTAGGGTAACAGGCGAGTGCCACTCCCTTGCTCCCAGGGGCTTTAGGCCTTGCGGGAGCGGGGAGTAGAGCCGTTGGTCTTGGCGCCCGTGGAGACACCGTTCGACTTGACCGGGGTGGCCGAGATGTTGGCGCCGCTGTCGCTGTGGAGCGGGTCCGGGAGGGGAGCCTGGCTCATACGGCGCAGAGACTTGCGGGCCGTCGGGCGCTTGCTGTCCTTCCTGTACGTGGCAAGGTAGAATGAGATGAACAGGACCAGGTACGACGAGATGCTGGCAATGCCTGCAAACGCCGCAAACTCCTCCCCGGCGCATTTGCCATGGTTGGGCATCCAGGGCCAGTAGGTCGAGACGAAGTAGGTGTACGAGGCGTAGTAGATGAAGCCTGAGTGTGGAGACGTTCTCGAATTAGCATGTGCATTCTTCACCGCGATCTGGGTGGGTCTCCTCGGCACCCCTTTTCCTGGTCTTCGGTGACACTCGGACACCTCGGCACGGCTTTCCAGAAATGATCCCCATATAAAGGACCCATTTATGCCAAGATAGGGGAAAATGACACCTAAGGGAAAAAAAACATACCGAGGTCGATGACGAATTGAGCAATCTGCAGACGCGTGATGTACTCCTTCCACCAGATCTTGATACCACGAGCGCTCTGGAAGTAGTACCAGTACATGACGACATGGACCGTCAGGTTGAGGGTAATGACGGTCCACTGAACGGCGGTCGAGCCAATCAGCTGGGTGTAGCACAGGAAGGCAGTAGCACCATGGTGGTAGCAGTGGAGGAAGGCTAGAAAAAAAACCAGACATGTGGTTAGCAGAGAAGCGGATGGTGGGTCGCGGGTACGCAAGCAGGCAGGAACTGGAGGGGGGCCATACTCAACGGCTTCTTCTTCAGGAACAGGAAGACGGTGTCAAGCAGCTCGAGGTACTTGGTCAGGTAGTTCAGCTATACCCCACGGAAAACGTCAGTACCACAATTCACTTGGACCGCGTCATCGCGATAACCGAGGCTGCGGGCAGGTACGTACGTAGTACAGCACAACGAGGGGCTGGGTCCAGCCACCCTCCATGTCGCAGACGGCAAAGAAGAGGCCGCGCCTGACGACGGTGGGCAGGAGCTGCTCGATGAAGAGGGCCAGCAGGATGGCGCTGATGGCGGTGAGGTAGAAGTTGTGGATCAGGAAGAGCGTCCGCAGCTTGAAGGGCTCGCGGTTGCGCATCAGCTCGCGGCCGCCGAAGATGATGATGTAGTAGATGACGATGAAGATGCCCGTGTCCTTGAGCGTCGACATGGGCGTCTTGCCGACCTCGAACTTGAAGTCGTCGGCCGGGTAGCCCACGACGGCCTCAAAGGCCTTGTTGAAGATAGGCCATAGCTTCACGCCGAAGGGGGCATCGAGCGTCGGAATGGGAATCTGCTCCAGGATGGAGGCAGGCGCCGAGGTCGCCATTGTTGAGCGACCTTCTTTCCTGAACTGCGCGGCCGCGGGTCGAGGTGGGTTCGAGAATTATTCCAATTCTGGGTGAGGAGGATCCGAGACGTGTTAGCTCAATAATGTGTCTGCTGGGGGGAAAGTGACTCGACAGTCAGGCAGTAGGCGGGATTGCGCAAATGTCCTGACGCTCCGTCTGTTCTGGCGCCTCGTGTCCTACGTACAGAGTGGAAAGAGGACGCAGCCGGGGGCCGGCAGACTCGGGATCGGGGTAGGCGCAGGGCCCGATTCGAGGGCGGTCAAAAAAGGGGAGCGGACTCGATGCAAACAAAAGAGAAGAAAGGAAAGGTGGTCTGAAGGAGTGACGAGAAGAAGCGCAAAGGCGTAAATTAAAAAGAGAAAAACGACCTAGGCTGCTTCGCGAAGCATCGACGAACACAGCAACTGGCAGCGAAGATCGGGACCGGAGGAGATAAAAGGAAAGAAAAAGGAGAGCGCGGGATCTCTTGATGAGGCAAAATATTTTTTTTTTCTTTCCCTTGCCAAAACAATGGATGCACTTGTTCGTCAGCAAAAAGGAGGTGGACCGTGGATGCGCTTGCATGTGGTGTGGCTCCTTTTCGGCCGGGCCTGTCCAATGAGGCGTGGCCCGCACGACGTCCAAGGCAAGGGCCAAGGGACCCAGGAAAAGGGCTACGTCGACCCGCAGCCAACTCTCATTTCGTTTCCCCATCTGTTTCTGATTGCCCATCCCGTCCCCAAGGCAAGAGGCAGGAGAACCCCCACCAGAAATTGGGCCGATCAAGCCGATATCTTTGACTGCACGCGTCCTGCGGCTCAATGACAGCTGTGCCTGGGTAATGCAGGGGTTGCATTGGTCTAGCCGGGTGCGATCACGTGACGCCACTTCCGTTGCAATGTGTTCAATGTTCCATCCCCATCGTCATTTCTGCAATCTCAACCGTGGAGCCGGGACGGGCCTGTGAAGTTGGCGTGCCGCTAGTGGTTGTTCTCAACGCAAAGGCGTGGCTTGCCCAGCAATTCCGAGGTCCGCATGGTCTGTGATTGTCGCCATCTCAATTGACCATTGTAAAAGCCCAATGCCACCCATGAATCCAGCGAACGAATGCCTGTCTCCCCGCACATTGGATAGAGTTATCATGGTCTCCGTGCTCCAACTGAAATCGCGTTCACTTGTTGGCGGCAGGCAGGCCTTGCCCAACAACCCGCAGCCTCCCATTGGCCCGTGGGACCTCGGGAGTGGAGCCCCTCAGATGCAATCCGAAGCCTGACAGAAGGGTAGTCGGCGCCTGAGGCCACCAGGCGGGCTCGGGAAGGCTCGCCCAGCGAGTCCTCGGCGAATGAAGCTAAACACCAACGAAAAAGCGAGCCGAAAGATCATTCGATACCCACAAGCCCAAACACCTGTCAAATCAATCAACCGCCCGCCCCCAGTCACTTTTCTCGCTGCAGCCCACCAGCTGCGATCGCGACAAGGACCCAAGCCTTCTCTGGACGAGATCAAATTTTGCCGCACCGACCCGGACGAGGTTCAATTGGGCTTTGGAGCTTCCTCCCCCTCCATTATCTTTTTTTTTGCTTTTCTTCCCCTCCCCCGAATAACCGCGCGTATAAAACGTCATGTCGGCATCGATCCTCCGTGTCGCCGCCCGCGGCGCCCTGCTCCGGTCCAGCATCGCCCGGCCGGCCGTCGCCCAGCCCATCGCCGCCCGCACCCGATACGCCGTTGCCGCCCCGAGCTTCAGCACCTCGGCCCGCCTGCGCTCCGCCGACCCCCACGGCGAGGAGACCTTCGAGGAGTTCACCGCCAGGTATGGAGGCAACCACGGATGGGGTGGACTACGCACATGTCCCTCTAGACTTTCTAGGAGCTGCAGGCTGCCGGAGAGAGATCTCGACGGTGTCTGCGATGAGGCGTCTGCTGCGGGGCCGCGAATCGGCCTCACAGAGCTCCACGGAAAGCAGGGGCGAGGGAGTCAGGGGTTATTGGGGCTCAATTGCTGACTCTGGTGCTCTGGGCAGATACGAGAAGGAGTTCGAGGGTGTCCAGGATGTTTTCGAGCTTCAGGTGAGCTCCCTTTGGGCATGGAGAGCATCGGATCTTGCTCGGTGTTGGCTGTCGGTCGAAGGGATCGACCAACGGACTAACACAGTGGACTCGCATCACAGCGCAACCTGAACAACGTCTTTGCCTACGACCTTGTTCCCTCTCCTTCTGTTCTGGTCTCTGCCCTGAAGGCCGCCCGGAGAGTTAACGACTTCCCCACAGCTGTCCGCGTTTTCGAGGGTGAGTTTTGATCGACAACTGTTTTTGGGGTGGAAGGACCAAATCGGAAGCGAGGCACGGCCGGGTAGCTAACCACTCTTTGCGCGCCCCGCCCCCACCACAGGCATCAAGGCCAAGGTTGAGAACGAGGGCCAGTACAAGCAGTACCTGGAGGAGCTGAAGCCCCTGAGGGAGGAGCTGGGCATCACGCTTAAGGAGGACCTGTACCCCGCTGACGAGGAGTCGCACTAAGCGATCTAATCCCAATCAACTCTTTTGGAAATCCGGTCCGGGCGATAATGGGTGCAAAAGCTAAAATTCCAAGTCGGCGAGGTCGGAGACCGGGGGGTCGAGGAGGGAGCTCTGGCGAGGTTAAGGGCCCAAGAGATACAGAGCGAGGGGGAGAGCAGGGCCTGCTTCCTGATCGGGTCCCGCTACCGGCCACGGGCCGTCGAGCGCCCTTGCGGCCACCACCAGCGGTCGGTGCCCAGATCGAACCTTGCGTCATATCTCAAGAGATTCTGCCTGGTGGCGCAAACCGTTGTTTGTGTGGCTGGCTCCCCTTGTACAAGTTCACTAGACATATATGTTTCCTTTTCTCTTTGCCCTCGTTTTCGGCCTCTGGACCTGACCGTGCTTCTCGCGCACGCTTGGGCGTGGCCTAAACGTTGAAGGGATTGAGTCTGTCACTCTTGATCAGCATCGTCTTCTTCCGTCTTCTTTGTCAACTCCCAGCCCCTTAGTCACACCCGGTCCGGTGTTTCGTGCAGAACTCGGAGCAGCCTAACCCGCATGTTCGTAAACCTGCCTGTAATATGCAATTTGGGACTAGGGGGTCACCAACCCCCTATTATGTACAAAAACGGAAACCAGAAGAGAGAGAGAGAGAGAGAGAGAGAGAGAGAGAGAGAGAGAGGGAAGTGAGCGTCGTGAGGAAAACGGCCTCTGGAAATATGTGAGCCTAGCGCGAAAATACGGCGGGGTCTCGGCTCTATCCGCTAGTCGGCGCCTTCTTCACAGGGGTTCAAGCGTTGGCATCTCAGGGGGTTGGAGAACGGACGCGGACCGGCAAAAGGGAGGATCAAGTCCGAATTTCTCGCGACCGGGCTCCTCGAGGACCAGCCACGTGAATAGACGGTCGAGTGTAAGGAGGATAATAATGTCACCCAGCATGCGCGGGGTCATAAACCCTTGACCAACACACCAATGAGGTCGTGCGGGTGATACAGGAGCCTCACGCTGCGCTGCGGCGGAGGGGTCCCGCGGCTTACGATGCTTCCCTAAATAAAGGGGTTTACAGGCCATCTGTCTAAAGGAGGCCACACATCACCTCTCTCAACACACATCACAGAGTCCAATATTGACTTTTTGGTTGAATATCATTACTTCAATATTGCATCAAAAAGCGCTGATATCTACGCCTCGTTTTACCCTCCAGTGGTCTCTTTTCTTTTGTGCCTCCCCTTTAAGCCTTGGCCTTGGGCGTCTCCTTGACCTTGATGGCGGGCAGGGGGAAGGGTGCGCTCAGGCCGCCCTTCACGGTGGCCCAGTGGCCCAGCTCGGTGGCGGTCTGGTCCCAGGCCAGGACGCCGACCCAGGGCTGGACATTGTAGTGCAGGCACAGGCGGACGTCGGCGGTGCTCGCGATCTTGCCGGACGGGTGGGTGATTTGGTACTTTGGCCTCTGGTTCTTGAGCTTGAGGATGCCGCTGGATTTGATGGGGTGTGTTAGTCTGGCTTGCATGTTTTTCCTGGGAGTGAGGGGAGGGGATAGAGCGCGTTCGTACCGGCTCGGGTCGATGCTCTTGCCCTTTGCGCTCTTGATCAGCTTCTTGAGCGTGGCGGGCCCCAGGTTGGAGAGGTGGTCGGCCGAGGGCGCGGTGATGATGTTGTCCCAGATGACGGCCTGGTTCGTGGCGTTGCTGCTGCCTGCGTCGGGGACGGGCCACTCGGCCGTGACGTAGACAAAGACCTGCTTGGTGTTCCAGGTGAAGAGCGACGACAGGTCGGCGTCCATGCTGAACTTGATGATGGCGTATTCTTCCTTCTTGGTCGAGTAGTAGTGGGGCCGGCCGCGGACGACCTGGACGTTCGTCGTCTTGAGACTACCGCTGGGGTTCCGCGCCGAGAGCAGGTCCGTCGTCGCGATGAATAGGCCCACGACGAAGGCCACCGTCGTGAAGAACCCGAAGGTGTTTTGTATCCTCACTAGGGAGTTGTACATTGTTGCTGGTGGCGGGCCGGCCGGGGCTCTCCCTCTCTGTAGGTCGCTTGTTGGTCGCGCCAGGCGAGGCGTGGAGGTTTCTCGGAGGAGTAGCTGGCACGCTCGGCTGCTCGTTCTCGTCGTTGGAGTGACCTGCGATTCCGAGGGTCTGCGTGGGAAGCAGCTTGGCGGAAAGGTCGCGCTAGGGGAAAGCTCCGAATTGATGATGCACCTGCCGGGTCGCGACTTTGCTGAGGCCACGTTTGGTGGAGACCTGTCGTCTTTGGGGCCCTGCAGCGGCCCCACTCACTCCATGTACCATGTGCCAAAGTACTGTGAGATGCTGCCAACGACATGAGCTCTTCGTCTCACTCGATTTCTGATCCAAGATTTAGAAATTGTTCTCGTTGCCAAGTCATTATATTTTACCACTAGGGAAATAAGCAGGCTATCTAACCCAAATCTCGGCAAATCGTGTACGTCGTATACAGGGTATCAACAACAAAAAGGAGAAAAAAAAATATGACAAGAAATATGTCGGTATATGTTCGAAGAGAGACAAGGCCAGCACGAATACAGCAAAGAAAATGTCGTTAGTGTACTCTCCATCTAATCAAACCACCCGCTCACTCCGGAACCGGGCTAGCCACAGGCGGCGTCCCTCCCAGCGGCGGAGTCGTGACCACGATCGTATCCGGGCTCTCATCATCCGACGTGAACAAGTCCCGCGCCGGCGGCTTCAGCAGCTCGCCGAGCGGTACTGACGGGGAGCCCACTGCGGTAGGGGATGGCGGGGTCGTCGGCTTGCTCTTCTCAGCCAGCTGCCGTCCTTGAGATGGGCTTCCTCCTTCTTTCCCCTTCCCCTTGTCAGACCGAGGCGGCGACGGCGTGCTGGGCTCGGTCTCTTCGGCGATCGTGGGCGGGCGGATCTCCCGCTTCCTGTCTGCACCCTCCGACATCCCAGGGGCGGCAGCAGTGGCCGATGGTGGCGTTGCTGGCTGCTTAGCGACAGCACCTGTCTCACAGCCGATGACGACGGACTCGAGCTGCGCCGTGGCGGCCGCCGCCGCATCGCACCACACGCGCAGCTCCATGTCTTTGGCGAGGACCTCGACCGCGAGACCCCGCGCGCCAGCGACCACGACCTCGGGCCGCTCCCACGCCAGCGGGCCCGGCCGCCCTGGCACGCGCTGTGCGAAGGCGACCTCGTACCGCGAGCGCCCCCACGCTGGACACACGTACGGCTCCTCCGCGCCGGCACCGGCGAGCTCACCCGCGGGCAGCTCGGCCAGTTCTGCGAGCTCGCTGCCCGACACTGCCCCCGAGCCGTGGTCGTCATCGTCATTATCATCATTCGGGCCGGCCCCCTTTTTCTGTCCAGCACCACTACCACCACCGCCATCAGCAGCCTTCTCCGCATCCAATTGGCCTGCCTTTGCCTCCGCGGTAGGCGCAACAGCAGCGGAACCAACGGCCGGGGAAGCGACGGCGCCGTCTCCGCCCAGAAAGACGGTAATGGCGACCCTCGGCCTGGACACTCCTCGCGACACCCTGGTGCGCGCCTCCTCGGCCTCGGCCTCGCCATGCGCCGCGCACTGCGCCCAGAACCGCAGCGCGTACTCGGGCCCGGGCAGCCACGCCAGGTTGGCGAGCGTGACGACGCGCTCGTACGTCAGCGTCGGGATCGTCGACGTCGTCTTCTTGAAGTCGGAATGGTAGCCTTCCTCCTCGGCGGCCACCGCAGCCGCCTGCATGTCCTGCGGGACCGTTGCGGCGACGCCGGGCCCGGCGAGCAGCCTCAGCATCTTGATGATGAAGACCAATAAACCTGTGGGACTGTCGCAAAGTGCGTAGGCGAGGGTATTGGGCTCGCGCAGGCCCAGCGAGTCGAGCCCTGTCGCTCCGCAGGGGTTGGACGTGCTGGTTGGCGGGCTCTTCTTGTCTCCTCCATTATTACCTCCTATGAGTGACTTCCGCCTTTTTGTCAACAGCCCGTTGCGCGGCTTGCCGCGACCACCCGCCGCAGACTCTTTCCTGGCTTTGTCCGGTCCCGCCCTTGCACCAGTTTTGGCAGACGAGAGGGCAGCCAAGTCCTCCTTGCAATAGCCCCAGATGGCCAGCCCAAACAAGCTAACGATAAACCACTTTACGAACTCAACCACCGACGACGACGCGAACGACGGCCGCGCAAGGGGCGGCGACACAACGTGGACGCCCCGGCACGAGTCCCGGTGGTGCGTGGCCAGGCGGTCGAGTAGCAGCCAGTCGACGCGGGCGGGTGACGACCGCGCGCTGGCGGCGCCCGTGGCCAGGTATCGCGCGTAGCCGAGCCGCCGCATGAGGGCGTCGAGCAGCTCGGCCGACGTCGGTACCGCGGGTGCGCCGTTGGGCAGCGCGTCGCTGAAGCCCAGTCCCGGAAGCGAGGGGATCACGACGTGGAACGCGGGCGCACCATCCCCTCCTGCTGTCGCTGGTGGATCTGTCAGCGGCGCGGCCAGGTGCGCCAGCGACAGGTTGGTGAAGGGGAACGGCGGGACCAGCAGCAGCGGCACGGCGCCGGGCCGCGGGGAGCGGAAGTGCAGAAAGTGGATGCGCAGAGGTGGCGCCTGCTGCTGGGCCTGTTGTGCCGCCTGCAGGTAGTCGCCGGCGCCGGGCAGCGCGAGCGAGGTGCGGAACTGTGGCAAGGCGTTTAGGCGGGCCTCCTGGTCGCGCCACGAGAAGCGCTCGAGCCAGTAGTCGATCAGCGGCTCGACCGACGGCTTGGGCTCCCACCAATCGGCCGAGCGCGGGTCCGCGTTCTCGTGCGGCAGCCGCGTGAGCTCCAGCTTCTGTCGCGTGAGGTCGAGGTACTTGCTCGACACCTTTTGTCCTCGCGGTCCATTGTCAGCATACCTATACTATTCTTTTTGTGGCGGCTGGCGCGCCCTTCGCTTTATTATTATTATTCTTCTTCTTCTTCCATTTGTGCGCCGCTTGATGCGTTTGCTTGCGCACTAAGAAATAAGGGGTGAACCAAAAACGCCCCTATTGTTCTACACAGCGCTCTTCGCATGCGTGCCAGCGCGGGATTCCCCACAGGGATCTGCAGCCTTCGGCGTCCGGATCTGACTTGCAGGACCCAAAACTCCCGGGCGCCGGGCTCCGTGAGCGCCGACGGACGAGAAGGAAAAGAAGAGAGAAAAAATCTAGCCAGGCAGACAAAAAAGAAAAAAACTCAGGCGAGGCTTACATGAATTTTGTATGGCTTCACCTCGTCCCCGACCGCGGGGGTCTCGGGCACGAGTGCAGCCATAGTTGCTCGCCTCGGCCGTGCTAATTTTAATGAGAGGCCAATGGGTTCAAGGTCCTCGTGTTATAAGTAGTAGGTAATATGAAAAAAGAGGTCGAATGTAGGTGAGTCAGTACATAATAAATGTTTGCTAGAAAGAGTGGCGCGAGGGGCAGAGCAAGAAATAACTGGACGAGGGCATGTGAAAGGACAGGAAGGACGCGAAAGACGCGTCGGGAGCGTGAACAGGTCGTATCACAAGTGTGAAGGCGCAACGAGGGTGAGGGTCGTGGGGAAAGGAATAAAAATTGGTCGAAAAAAAAAGAGGCCAGAAAAGGAGGGGGCGTTGGCGAAGGAATAGGCAGGTCATATCTGGGGCTTGAAGGGAAGCATATCAACATCATTTTACCTGCCTACCCGCCCATATAAGAGATCTGATGCGGAACAAGATTGGTCTTCTCCCCAGTCTTTGCCTGCGCGACCCCTGCTCCTGCCGCCGCCCTAGAAAAAAAGAAGAAGGAAAAAAAAAAAAAAACCCTACCCCCCACCACCCGCGAAGCCGGACAGCTAGCGAGCCAGCCAGATCGCGCTCGTACCTCCTCGAGGGAAGTGCATGGCTTGCATGGATACCTAATAAACCGGCCGACCCACCGCGATCAAGTGATGGCCTTGGCTGGCGTGCGTTTGCTGGCGTTCCCCATTCCCATCCCGGCCATGGCCGCTGCAGCCATGCATGTGGCTTGAGGGCCAAAGGAACGTATGAAGGGATGAGGAGGCACCAGAGGAAGAAGATGGTGCGACGCAACAAAACGGTGTCCCCCAGTCTCCGTGGTGCTTTTGCTTGGCCACAGACGGCAAGGTGTGGCTAAACCCCTGTGGAGCCATTTCGGGGCCGCCCGTTTTGGCCCAAGGGCGCAGAAGAAAAGCACGAAGAAGCTGGCGTGCCTTGAAACGGGGGTGGCGGTGTCTACACGCAAGCCTGCCTGTATACCCTGGTTGATCATTTCCGAAACGCGGAAAACAAGGGTGTGGCGTCCACCAGCGGTGCTACCGTCGTCGCCGCCGCCTGCCGCCCGCCAACACACAGCGCAGAACCACTCCCACCAGCCTCTTTTTCCTGTCGTCGCGTTTTTGTAAGGAGAGGCTGGAAGAGGCGGTTGCAGCCGTACCGTTGTAGTACACGTGATACGCCGGGAGGTACGTTGGGATGCAGAAGAGAGAATACGGAAATGAAGCGTGAGACGGGAAAAAAGAACACACGAAAAGAAAGGAGAAAAAAAGAAAAAGGAAAACTGCCGCCCTACATCTCCACCCTCACAAACCGTCGCGCGCGCAACAACAGCCCGCCCCGCCGCCTACCAACCCAACCAACAACACGTGGTCCACCTCCCTCCCGTGCCTAGCTGCCTTCCCTGTCCCAGCCGCCCGATAGACTGGCTGGAGCCAGCACTCGCCACAATGGGCACCCACACACACCAGCCACGCGTTCTCCTCCGTTGCCCTCTTTGCCCTGCAGGGTCGAGATCGTCCCATCGCGGGTCGGTGAGAAAACAGGACAGGAGGAATGCTTGGCCGGCAAGACATCTTGCGAGCCTGTCATCCTGACGGGAAGCTTGTTTTTCTTGCATCCCTGGGGCTCCCAACGGCTCTTCAGACTCCCGTCTTTTCAGCTTGTATTGCCCGACTTTCGCCACCTCGTGACGCAACTCTCTGATATTGCTGCCGAACGAGCAGATAAAGACGGTCAGGCAAGTTCTAGGCTCCGAGAGACTGCATCACAGCGTAGGCAGCGCAAGACATAGCTACCAATGGTTTCCGTTCCAGAGCAGAAAGCTCGACAATGCCATAGCCGCCTCAAAATCACCGAACCAAGCCAATGCGTGTTGCACGAGGCTGTCAAGACCGATCAATCATTCAAAACGAACAAAGGAAGATAAGTGACAAGCAAGACAGAGAGAGCCAAGGGCAAGGGGATATACACACATAGCATAGCGAACCAAGAGGTGTTTACTGGGGTTTCGACAAGCAGATCGAAGACGCCGATCAGCACTGCAGCGCCCGCCGCCCTGCGCCATCAGCCCAGGGCCGACGATGACGACAATCACCCGGGAACATCTGCGAAACAGAGAAACTCCTCCGGACCTAGCGCTCAGCAGCACCTCCTCTGCCCTCCTCCCGTTCTCGCCTGTCCCCTGAGCCGCCACCCTCGCCACCCCCTCCCCCTCCCCCTCCTCCTCTGCCCGCAGCACCCAGCGACTCGGCAGCGCCCCGCAGGTTGATGGCCCCGATCCTGGAGACAATGTTGCTCCCGACCGCGTCAACGGCTCCCCTAGGAGACGTCAGCGACGGCCCCGCGGGCGGCGCCGTGTTCTGGACCACGCGGAACAGCTTGATGGCCGTCGTGTTCCAGATCCCCGCCGTGCCCCTGGCCGCCGCCAGCTCTGCCGTGAACACGAAGCTCCAGATGAGCGACTCGTACCAGCCCAGCGCCAGCGGCGACCACTCAAACGAGTGCACCCGCGGGTCGCCCGCCTCCACTCCGACGAGCCTGGTCGTTCGGATCTTCTCCAGGACCTGTTTGCTTGTTGCATCGCCGCCCGGCTCCGCCAACGACGACGACAGCGCCTGCCGCGGGAGCAGCGCTGTCAGCTGCTGCGTGAGTGTCAGGAGCGTGTGAAGCGGGAGCTCCGGCAGCCAGCTGTCAATCCACTGTGCTGTCGGCTCAAAATAGCCTACGGGTCCGGATAGACCCAGCGAGCCGCCTCCGCCACGCCCGCTGCTTCCGCCATTGTTTCCTGATGAGCTCCCCAGCGACGTCGTCGAGTTCTGTCGTGAGAACGAGTGCGCTCCGGCAGGCATCTTTCCGCGCGCCTTCTCCGACATCCCCCGTAGTTGTGTTGGTAGTGCCTCCTCGGCCACGCTCTGGCTTCCGCCGGTACGGTTGGTGGACGCGACCGAAGACGCCCGCGATGGCGCATCGCTCTGCGCTGGCGTCGGCCTCGAGTCATCTTCGTCGCTATCGTCGTCATCGTCATCGTCGCCGATGGCAAATGTGCTGTCCTCTTCAGGAGCCGCACCACCGCCGCCTTGATGCGACGTCCTAGAGTGAGGTGTCGTCGGGCTGGCCAGGCTCTCCATCGAGTTGCGGTTCGAGCCCATGTCTAGGGGATCCGCCACAGATCCATCTTCCTTGCGTCGTCTTTGCCGCCTTTCTATTTCCTCCTGTCCGCTCTCCAAAGTGAAGTTTCGTAGCAGTTCGATCCGCTTCCTATTGCGTAGAATAGCGAGTACAAGCTCAGGGTTTTCTGTCATGGGGGGCAACGGTCATCAGCTTCAGCTTCCATTGTCACTGATAGGCAAGGCATGGAACTTACTTTGATATTTATGTTCCACAATCGAGTTTAGTGACTCGAGGAGTGCTCGGAGCAAGTCGTGGTTTGATTCATTAGCCAGCAAGAAGGATGGCGATGACATGGAGCCAAAGAGGTGCATGAGTCTCGAGCACGTCGTCGTACTGAGGCCTTCCAAATAGGGCGCAATGTTGTTGATGACAGCAAGGAGGGCGGGATAAATAGCCGTCAGCTTCCCCTGACTAGTAGTGATGAGGTTGTATATGGACTGGTTTCCAGTCACAGCGTTAGAGTTTCCGAGACCAAAATATTGCAGATACACCCACACACGGGGGATGCAGGTATTACGGCGAGACTCACCTGGATAAGAAAGTCCCCGTATGTGCCCCTGAAGGCGGGGATCCGGATGGCCGGCGGGAGCGTGTCCTGCGCCTCAAACGTCTTGTTGAGGTTAACACCAAAGTTCCGCTCGACGCTCAGAGTCTGCAGCAAGAAGGCGCACATCCTGACCACCCCTTGCTTGGAGCCGTCGCCCTTGTACTCGAGGGCGTAGAAAAGCACGAGTATGACAAAGTCATGCGCGCGCTGCGTGTCGATGATGTAGGACCGGAACCGCTTGTTGCACTGCGTGATCTCCCAGAACAGCATGATGATCTCGGGCGCGAACTTGACGTTCGCGACCGACGACGACGACTGCGCCCCCGGTATGTACGACGTGTTGCCCGACAGGGGCTGGTTCAGGATCCGCGTCATGCCGTCCACGATGAACTGGAAGTCCTGCGGCCGGTGGAGCCGCCCGAGGAAGTGGCGGTAGTAGTTCTTCTGGCTCTGGTCCGGGATCGGGTACAGGAGCACGACCAGCAGGAACTGCAGCGTGTGAGTGACCAGCGTCTGCTTGGGGTCCTTGAACACGAGCGTGTTGTACGGCACGCGCCAGCTCGCCGGGTTGTACTTGAGCGTCGTGTTGAGCAGCGAGCACAGCACCGACAGCACCACCTGCTTGTCCGGGCACGTGCAAATGTGCGTCAGCGCCCGCACCCCCCTCTGCGGCAGCACCCCCGCCGACATGTACATGCTCTGGCTGCCCAACGTGAGCAGCAGCCGCAGGATCTCGGTCCGGTTGCTCTCCCACTCCTTGGTCGTCGCGATGGCCGTGTTGCAGCCGACGCCGCTCTGCCATATTGCGTAGCTGACCTTGGGCTTCCCCTGCGCCTGCCTCGGCACCGTGAACTCTCCCATAAAGAGCAGGTCCGTCAGCGTCTCGATGAGCTCCTCGGCCAGCGGCTTGGCATCCTCGAATCCGTCCTCCGTCGTCGTCGTCGCGCTGGACGCTTTTTTGCTGGATGGCCGGGCCTGCGCACGCAGAGGCACCCCTTCGTTGTCGTCGTCGCCATTATACTCGGGGTCCGTAGCCACCGAGGCTGGTGACATGGGCTGGGAGTCGTCAAAGAGCACCTCATTGGCGATGGTGGCCCTGCGCGTGCGCTTCCGGCGTGTGCCCCAGAAGAACTTCTCCTCCCATGCCTGTAGGGGCTCGAGCTCGTACAGGTAGGGCAGAATCCGCGTCAGCACGCGGATGCAGTTGAGCGCATCCCGCTCCGGCGCAATCTCCGGGTCCGGGAAAGAGGGGTGGTGCCGTAGTATGAAGAGCCGGGACGTCACGGCTAGTATCAGCGTCTCGATGTTCTCGATCGCCTGGTCTCGGGTGCGGCGAATATCGGCGGGCGCGAAGAGGCTAAAGATGTCCTCGGACGACTCGGGCAGCTCCCAGAACTGCAGTATGAGTGGAGGTAGTTAGCTTGAGCTGTCTCTTTGGAGATGTGCAGAGCGCTACGCCCGCATGCGGAGAGGCGCAGCCAGAACGGAGAACGAACCGAGGTCCAGTATGGATCATCTGCCGGGATATGCCGTTCTTCAGACAGCCTGAAGATGCCCTTCTTGAAAACAAGCTTGGAGTCGCTGGCGCCCATCTTGACGCCTGGCAAGCATGCCGCGACTCACGGAAATCGGTGTGCGTCAAACGTTAGTGGTGCGTGCTGTCCTCGATAGTCTTGGTGGTCCCCATGCAGGGAGCATATCATCAGCAGCGCCAAAAGCTAAGGCAGCCCGTTAGCATGGCGCAATCGTCGAGAAAGGAGGCGCCGCTGGATGGTTTGGCTTTGGGTGTCGTCACCCCAAGCTACAATATGCATGGTGGGTCCCGCCGCCGTGGGGAGCCTCGCCAATCCATCGATGCAGAGCCTGGTCTCGCCCGGTCTTTGGCACGAAATTGTGGGGCCGGTATTAGTCATCAATACCCCCAAAGCTGGATGCCGCGAAGGCTCAGGCCTGGGCTCTGTTGAGATGAACAACCAGACGCCATTCAAAACTTGCGTGCATACTTATTTAAAGTGCCGTAATAGAGAAGCATGGACATAGGAATGGAAGAATCGAGGATATTGACCATCAACAAGGTATTTAGTTTTTATTTTGTTTTAATTTTTTTTTTTATTTGGAGTCCTCAGGTCTCGGGGGTCCCCGACTATTCTCCAGTCAATGGATGAGCACGGCGAGCAATCTACTTGCCCTCCTTGCCCTTCCCGAAGAGAATCCCGAAAAAGCCCTGCCAGCGATGTGCCGTCGCCGTCAGGCCTCCTCCCATTCTCTTGTTCCTTTGCTGTGCTCTCTTACCCGGAGATGCGCCAAGCCACTTGATACATTTCCTCCGAGAAGCCAGTTGCCCAGACTGATTAAGTTCTCTTTCCTTGCCATGTCATTATGTCCCCTTCCAACAAAAAAGGGGCAGTGCAATTTTCCCGAGGCCTCAGCGACCAGTGAGCCCAAACCCTTCGTCGAAGAGCTCAGCACCCGAGTCTCCGTCCTGGAGACAGGTGCAAAAAAGCTTAAGAGGGTATCATAAACCATCCCTCATTTTGGCGCAGTCGCACAAGTGTCGCGCCGTCCCAATGCGCGAGCCCATGCCTCGTGAAATAGGAAAAGAAAAGAAAACAAAGTCCCAGTCTATCACTCGTGCCTCCTCTATGTGCCTCCCATGCCAGGAAGGCTGCCGACACGCCGTGGCGACCAGAGAACCGAGAAATCCGCTTTTGTCTATGAATGTAAATGCCCAACGAGAGACGATGAAAAAGCCAGAAATAAGAAGAAACGCGGCGGAAAAACGTAAACGACGATGGAAAATAAAGGCGGCCAAAAACTCTATGCGGTGGTAAACGCGTGCTTTGGTTGCCAGAAAAGCAGAGACATGACCGTCATTAATGCGTGAAAAACCAGATCAGGGAAGAACCTAAGAAAAGTAAATCCCCAAGATCGAGTCCGCATTCCAGTACCTGCACCTCTCAGGCGCTTCCTGCGGTGTTTCTGCCCGCAAAGTGTCCCCCGGTCTTCTTGCGTCTAATGGGTATCAAGAACAGGGGTGCGCAGAAACAAAGAGATGCGATCTATCGTCGTAGCCTGGGAAAGGTGCCCAGCATCCGAAACCTGATGTTCCGGTTCAGAACAGGCGCAGGGTGAGTCGGTCATGAGATTGCCGCCTCATAACGTGTTTCGAGACGGGCATGTTGTGTCAAAAAAAAAAAAAAAAAAAAAAAAAGAGGAAAATGATGCGTCGTGAAAACGAAAAAGTGATGCGGGCGAAACGATTAGGGCGAGTAGAGGCCTTGGACCAACGTGTGCTTTGGTCCATGTGGCCCCGAAGATGGCGAAAACCGAGGTGGGTGAGGTGGGTAGTCGACTGCGAGCTCCTGACGGGAGGTGCTCTGCGTCTACCACCAAGACTGGCCGCCGGGGTTGCCGTAGCCACCGCCGCCACCGCTGTAGCCACCACCACCGCCGCCGTAGCCACCGCCACCGCTGTAGCCGCCGCCACCACCGCCGTAGTTGCCGCCGCCACCGCTGTAGCCACCGCCTCCGTACGAGCCGCCGCCGCCGCCGCCGCCGAAGCCGCTACCGCCAGGAGCCCGACGGAAGTCACGGTTGCCGCCGCGGCCACCGCCGCCGCCACGACCGCCACGGAAGCCTCGGCCGCCACCGAAGGACTTGGCCCTAGCGGACTGCTCGAGGAAGGAGGGAACCTCCTGCTTGGCCTCCTGGAGAAGAACAAGCAGAGCCTGAGCAACACCCATGTTGTCGCGGGGGTTGAAGAAGGCGGTGGCAGCACCAGTGTTTCCGGCACGACCGGTACGGCCGATACGGTGGACGTAGTCGTCAATGTCGGTGGGCAGGTCGTAGTTGATGACGTGGGTGACGTTGGGAATATCGAGACCACGGGCAGCAACAGCCGTGGCGACCAGGATGGGGCAACGACCAGTGCGGAAGAGCTCCAAAGCGCGCTCACGCTCACGCTGGGTGCGATCACCGTGAATCGCGGTTGCGGGCAGGTTGCGGTTCTGGAGATAGTACGACAGCTCATCTGCGTTACGCTTGGTCTCGACGAAGACGAGTGTCAGACCACCAGTCTCCTTGTCATTCTCGAGGAGATCAAGCAGGATCGAGTCCTTCTCGTCCTTGCCGTGGACCTCAATGACCTTCTGTGTGATGTTCTCGGAAGTAGAACCGACACGGCCAACAGACAGGAAGACGTAGTCCTTCAGGAAGTCGCGAGCGAGCTTCTGAATGTACTCGGGGAAGGTGGCCGAGAACATGAGGGTCTGGCGGTCATTGACGTTGGGCATGTCCTCGCCCTCGACGATGCGGCGAATCTGAGGCTCGAAACCCATGTCAAGCATGCGATCAGCCTCATCCAGTACAAGGTACTTGATGTTGCACAGGGAGACGCGACCACGCTCTATGAGGTCGACGAGACGTCCGGGGGTAGCAACGAGCAGATCGCAGCCGCGCTCAATCTGGCGAAGCTGGGAGCCGATGTCGGCACCACCGTAGACGACGCAAGGACGAACCCAGGAGCGGTAGGCGAACTTGCGGGCCTCATCGTAGATCTGCGACGCCAACTCACGGGTGGGCGCCAGGATGAGCGAGGTGGGGAAAGCCCTGCGCTGACGACCGAAGCCACCACCGCCCTGGCTGGCGGGGATGGGCGAGGGGCCAGTGAGGAAGGCCTGCGAGAGAATAGGGAACAGGAAACCACCCGTCTTGCCCGAACCGGTCTGGGCGCAAGCCATCAGGTCGCGACCACCCATGACAATGGGGATCGAGTACTTCTGGACGGGCGTGGGGATGTTGTACCGCGCGAGCGAGATGTTGGAGATCAGGTGGTCGTCCAGAGGTGGGTTCGCGAAGGTGAGAACGGGCTCCGGAACATCGTGACCAGAAGCCTCGACGGGGATGTCGTCATACTTCTCGAAGTTGATACCGGTGTGCTGCTTGGAGGGGTCATCGGGAGTGCCGAAAAGCTCACGCTCGACACGCGGGTTGGCCGGACCGGGGACGTGCTTGCCGTCCCGCCACTGACCGTCGCCGGAGCCTCTAGCATAACCGCCGCCGCCGCCGCCAGAGTTGTTGTTGTTGTTGCCACCACCACCACCACCACCACCACCTCCACCGCTTCCGTACGCGTTAGGGTTGAAGGACGGGCGGTTGTTGCCGTAGTTGCCGTTGCGCGGCGGGCCACCGCCCTGTCCACCCCAGTTACCGCCACCACGGGCGTCGTAGTTCTGGCCCTGGTTTCTGCGGGGCTGTTAGCGCGGCCGTGACGGTGAAGAAAAGACGCGAGGGCCACCTGATGGTCATGTCAGGGCAGTGAGGACGTACCCAGCCCAGGCGGACTTGTTAAGTCCGTTCGCACCGGCAGGAGTCGGGCCGTTGTCCATGGGGGGCGGGGGTCCGTTCATGCCAGGACCACCGACCTTGCCTCTCATATGAGGCGGGATGTATGATCGGGGTCCAGCGCCAGGACCGCCCTGGCCCAGGTTGAGGCCGGCCATGTTGAGTTGATCAGCCATGATTGCGGTTGTTGGGTTTCGTGAGGCCGTCGGTGAGCTTGTTGTGAGGTGCTTCTCGTTTGCGATCGCGTGGCAAGCGTCCTTCTGCTTATCTTCGGGCCGGCGAAAAGGCGGCGCGAGAAAGAATCGACAGAGGGAAAGACGGATTTCGGGTCGAAATCAAACAAGAGCCCGGAGACTGAGCGGGCAGAGGAAATCTAAAGGCGGCGGGAAAACGCGACTCGAGAGATAAGAAAAGAGAGGCGAGGAAGTCGGCACAACTTCCAAGAGATCGCTTCTCGAACGGAGAAAGGTCTATTAAGTTCCGCGCAAACGCAACCGATTAGAATGAGAGGGACAGAGGGACGTCTTCGGAATCACCCTCTTGTGAAGAAAAACAATCTCCAAAAGGGAAAAGGAAAGACGACTGTGGCAGGGTCCAAATAAAAAAAAAAGCGGTTGGGGGGAGGAGGATGGATTAAAAAATCCGAGTGTTTGGGGAAGGAGGGAAGGGATTTTTTTTTACAAGCAAGGCGGCGGGAAAAAATCGATCGCAGAAAAAGAGTTTGAAGTTGTGTAGGACCCACTAAAACCTCTTTGGGTAAGGACGGGTCCTTGGACGTGGGAGGTGGCGCTGCTGAGGGAAGGGGCCATGGAAGCGCTGAGGCGACGTGCAAGCCAGGCTTACCTGGTCCCGCCTGCTTACCAAGTCGGGCCTGGTTCCGACTCTAATCGAGCGACTCAGGGCAGGATGGGCACCAGCCAAGGGACGCACGGATTATCGATGTCATGGCCGCCTCAATCTCAATCCAACCGCGAGACTTGCAGCGCCGTCCATCTCATCCTGGCTCTCTTTCCGAGGAACCGAGATGGCGAGACCTGCCGAAATAGGCCCATCCGGACGCGGTAGCGCCAATACGTGCCTGATTAAGGCAGTGCCGGGCTGTCTGTCTAAACAGGTAGCAGGTAGCGATGGCAGCGGCTTCACCGTGAAGTCCATGCCCCGGCCATTTTTTTGTACTTTCCTCTGCGCCCATCACCTCGCGCTCTCCGACCGGGTGCTGGGCAAGTGGGCAGGGCAGGGCAGGCAGGGCTGGGTGTCGGGGGCAGCGGGTTGGAGAGATCCGGTTGGTACTCAATGTTTGTTGCTACTGCAGCCAAAACCAATTTGAGCACAGGCCTCCAGTCGACGCCGCCCTACCACGCACCCACACATTTTTTAGGGCCGCGACATGAGATCCAACGACGATGTGGCGAGTTGGGCACATGAGCGTTTAGGTTCCGTGTCTTGGTTGGCGCTGGCAGACTGGCAGACTGCTACTGACATTTCAGACCATTACTCACATCCACTTATGGTTGTGTGAGGACCACAGGCGTCATATGGAAGCAATAGTACGCTGTTGCGTTTTCTCTGCTCGGGGCTTGCTCTAGTTGGAGGTGGGCGGGCCCCAAAGGGATGATCCCTTCCTGCGAGCCTTCCACACAAGACCGCAGACCGTCGTTCGGCACATCGATGGGCTTCCGGCAGCGCTGACTTGACCGCTCCCGCTGGAAGGCTCCACCGCGCTGCACCCAAAAGGACGCAGTTGAGGCTGCTGGGGGCGTGGCGACCTTGGTCCCATCCCACACAGCATCTCGCCACCATGGAAAGCCCAAGCAGACGGGACGGGAAGGTGGCAGGTTGTATTCAAGTGCCAGGTTTCCCTTCTTTTTTTTTTTTTTTTTTTTTCCTCTGCCCCTCCCAATGTGAAAGCCGGGTTGAGACGGGCGGGACACACCTCCCGCCGAAACCTTCCAGAAACCACACCGCTCTCTTGGGACGTTTGCTTTGCGTTGCAACGGCGGGCGCCTGCATGTGCAAATGGACTCTGTCCTCTGTCTCCTTTCTTCATTCTGACCCCCTTCCTTCTCTTTTCTTTTCGCGTCCCTGATCCCACCTTCTCCTCTGTTCCCACCTCCCCTCCCCTCCCTCCTCTCTTTCGGTTGCTGCATGCGACCTGCTCCAGAATACTCGCCCGCTGCAGCCCCTGATTTGCGCACATCCTACCTATTGGCCCACCGTTACGTGCGTGCCCCCTATTTTCTCACCGTTCCCTTTTCGTCCTTCCTTCCTTTTTGTTATTTGATTTTATTGCTGTCTTGAACCGAATCGGCCGGCCCCTTTCTTTGGACGCCCCGTTCAGACCCCGTGTATCCTGCATCTGCACTTGCGTCCGTCATCATTGGTCCCCAACGGCCTCCAGGCAGCCAAGTTGCGTCGTTTGCTTATCGCCCCTCGCAGCGACTCGGCTCTGTGCCGTGGACCTGTAGATAGAGAGGCACGCACCAGATTTAAATGAGAGTTGGTTTGGTGGGGGATCAAGTCGATCGGCCTCGCTTTTTTTTTTTCTTAGGTCATCGTGCGAGGGCCACATTGAGACGATAAGAATTACAAGGACCAGCGACATGACGAGGTCAGGTTGGTCATCGGGCGTTTGGCCATCAGAATAGCCTGATCGACCTCTCCTGGCACAAAGGACTTGGGGAACGCACCCTCCACACTCACCACAGATGGTGAAACCTCACATGTCGGCTTTATTGCATTTTGAGTCAGCGAGGCCTGCAGTGGTCGGCCGGCTTCCCCAGTGCGGCCTGAACGCTTAGGCGTCGTTGTTTGCCGCAGCGCCTGACTTGTGCCCAGTGCTGTTCCAGTGAGGCCTGAACGTCACACGCAATCAGGCTGTTTGGGATAGAGCGTCCGCCGTTGCCCGCTCTCTCCCATGACATGACGTTTTCCTACCGAAATGCCCATCGATAGCACCATACGCCCGACCTAAGAGTACAAACGTGCATGCATCCCAAACGACGACCATGACGAGGCGATATGAGGGACAAGGTGAGGGTAGCCACCACTCGAGAGGTATCTTGTTCGCCGTTTTCTCAGTTCTCCTCAGGCGCTGTGGACCACCTTATCGTCGTCAAACTCGATATCGATTATGCCATCCTTCGTCACCGCCTTGACAACCATGCCCTTGAAGTCGATCGGTAACCTCCTCTTGAGCTCATCTGTGCACATGTTGAGGATCTTGATGCCCTGGTGGAGGGTGATGTCGGGGTGATGGTGCTTGTCGAGAATCGATAGACAGTAGTACCTAAGTAGAGGGATGGTCAGAACAAATCCCACGCATCTAGGTAGCGAGGAGCGGGGTGTAAGGGTAGGGGAGGCTGGGGCAAGTCTTACTGGGCATAGCCGTGTGCCGCATACGGGACCGGTGCGAGGGCCGCGAGGTAGTCCAGCCAGTAGAGGCTGGGCTTGTGGGTGATGGGGTCGACGCCGCCCAGGAGCAGGTTGACGGTGTATGGCTTCCGCGATCGGAGGCTCGATGCCAGCTCGCCCCGGACGAAGTGCGCGAGGGCCGAGGGCGACAAGTCCGTCTCGTTGCGCATCGAGTAGAGCTTCGCGTTGGCCTGGATGTATTCGGCGAACTGGACTGGAAAGAGGGCACCGCGCGGCGATCAGCATCACGTCCTGAATAGGTCCCGCACAAAGACAGCATTCGAGGCGGACGAGGGGCCGGGATTGTCGGTCACCGGCAAAATCAATGTGTGTGTGTGTGTGTATGCGTACTTGTATCGCCCGGCTCGCCCGAGAAGGCAATCAGGGTGTGCTTGTTCAGCTGCCTCGTCTTATCATCCGACGCCTTCAGGATGGTGGCTCCTCGCATCGCGGCCTTGGAGGCCGCGATCAAGGTGAAGTCCTTGCCCGTGATACCCAGTAGAACCTCCCTGGAGAGACGAGTTTAGCATTTGATGCAGCACTGGGAGACTGGAATAGAACGGGAAAGGCGACGCACATTGTGGATAGCGTTTGGCGATGCTGCGGGCGCGATGTTGGGTGGCTTCGTCCGCGTCTTTGAAGCTCTCGCGAGTATATCGTGGGATATGGGAGCTCCGACCCCAAGCTGCAACCAGTGGGCCCGCACGACAAGCGCCAGCGGCCTGGACTGACGCGCACTCAGCTACAGCCTGTCGGAACAACCTCGGTGGAGCCTTGGCCACTGAGAAGCCCAGCTGCAAGCAGACCCACCACTTAGAGTGCACGAGTTATTCCGCTCTTCAAGTGTCACTGCAAAACGCACAAGCCAATCGGAGAGAGAGCCCCACCCCCAATTGGTCCCTGTCGACTGGACCATCCCACCTTTGCCGGCAGGGAAAAAAAAAAAAAAAAAAGTTCGAGTCGCGCCGTGTAGTGCGGATCGCTGGTAGGAGAAAAAAAAAAAATGCAGGCAAGATAGAAAGACGGCCCCTTCAATGTTCGCGCATTGAACAACCGCCGCACGCCCAACATGTCGTCTTTTTTCACAGTACCGGGCACGCAAAAGAAAAGGAAACGAACGGCCGGTCCAGAAGCTCCTAAAAAGCGAATTGCGGGAAGCAGCGGCGCGAAGCCGAACTCGTCCAGAGCTCCGACATCAAAACCAAGGCAACTGAAGGCAGGCCCGTCCCGCCCAGCCAAGAACCGGGTCGAGCGAGATGAGTCGATATCTGGCAGTGACGACGAGTCGGACGATGGCAGCCAGGTCCGACCACACGGCGACGACGACGGTGCCGGCTCGGGCTCCGACGACGACTCGGGGCGGGAGGCCGAGACGGCGGCAGAGCGGCGGTTGAGGCTTGCGGAACGCTATCTCGACAACGTACGGAAGGAGGTCGCGGCGCAGGACGAGTATGCCTTTGACGCCGAGGAGATCGATAAGGACATAATAGCCGAGCGGCTCAAGGAGGACGTTGCCGAGTCCAAGGGCAAGGTCTACCGTTGCCTGGCCGCTGAGCTGGACTACGGCCGCACCTACCAGACAGCGTTCCGCTGGAACCCCGAGAACGTCAACTCGGTGGCCACGTGCGCGCCCTACGCCTACGTCGTCACCAAGGATATGTTCCTCAGCAAGTGGCGGCTGCAGGACCTGCCACAGCACCAGTGGCCGCAGACGACCAAGAAGAAACCCAAGAAGCCGCCTGCGCCGCCCAAGCGCCGCCCCGAGCGTGTCCGCTACTCGCGCGGCGACACCCGCAAGGCCAGGGACAAGGAATTCCAGGGCCACACGGGTCCCATCCTCGCCGTGGCCGCATCGCAGGACGGCCGCTTCGTCGTCACGGCCGGCGCGGACCGTCGCCTGGTGGTGCACGATGCCGAGACGCTCAAGCCTCTCCGCGCCTTCTCACATCACCGCGACGCCGTCACCAGCCTAGCATTCCGCCGAGGGTCCAACCAGCTCTTCTCGTGCTCGCGCGACCGCACCGTCAAGGTCTGGAGTGTAGAGGATCTGGCCTACATCGAGACCCTGTTCGGCCACCAGAACGACGTTGTCGATGTGGACGCCCTGGCCCAGGAGCGGTGCGTCTCGGTCGGCTCGCGTGACCGCACAGCCCGCCTATGGAAGGTTGTCGAAGAGACCCAGCTCGTGTTCCGCGGTGGCGGCGGCACCTCTCTCAACAAAAAGGGCGCCAAGCCCGAAGGAGTGGATGCCAAATCGCTCGCCCACGAGGGCAGCATGGACCGCATCGCCATGCTTGACGACGAGCTGTTCGTCACCGGGTCTGACAACGGCTCCATCTCCCTCTGGAGCCTGCAACGCAAACGGCCCGTTTTCGTCTTGCCCCTGGCCCACGGCCTCGAGCCGCCACTTAACCTCGACGCCGCCTCGGCCGAGATCAACCCAGATCCCAAAGTCATACCCCCGCCCCAGCCGCGCTGGATCACGGCGCTGCGCACCATTCCCTACTCGGATCTCATCCTTAGTGGCAGCTGGGATGGCTGCGTGCGTGTGTGGAGACTGAGCGACGACAAGAAGAAGCTGGAGCCCGTCGGTGTCCTTGGGCAGCCGCTTGCTGAGGATGACGAAGCACAAGAGGAGAAAGAGGAGGGAGAGCTGGAATCGAAGCCACAGGTCAACGGCACCAAGACGGCCAAAGGCAAGGGCAAGGCCGCAGCGCCAAAAGCCGCCGCCAACGGGGACGACAACAGCGGTCACTCAAAATGTATCAGGGGCATGATCAACGACATCTCCCTCTTCGAACGGGGCGAGCGGGGCAAAGACGGCCTCTGCATCGTCGTTGCCGTCGGCAAAGAGCACCGGCTCGGGCGGTGGAAGAAGATAAAGGGGGCCCGGAACGGCGCCGTCGTGTTTGAGGTACCGAGGCTGGAGCAGGAGAAACTGACCAACGGTGCCGTTCACGACTCACCCGAGGAGGCAGACGAGTGATTGAGACCGTGGGTTCGTTGTGGTTTGGGGCTTGGACCAGGTGATTCGCAAAAAAAAAGGGAACCTTGTTGAAATAAAGAGTATCGCACATGCTTGTCGTCTTGTTTTTCTATGGGAAGGCTTTCGCGTTTGCTTCCGTTCCTTTTTTTTTTCTTGCATCTAGAAGGGGTGGACGTTGGCATGGCATCGAAAATATACTACCACGGCATCATCACCACACTACTCACTCCACGACAAGACCCCCCTCGGCAGATCGAGAGCATACTGCTCGAACCCCGAAATACAAAATGTGTTATATATGGCAAGAAAACCTTCTGCTATGGGTGGTACGAATGTTTACGAATCCATGAACGGGTCGGGACGCCAAATTGACAATGGTTTTGTTGATACGATAGCTGTCTCTCGGTGTTGTTCACCCATCGAGGCTACGTTATGCCGACATGGTGTTTCTGTGACATAAATGGAAGTCCTAATATGGTCGCTTGAGCAAGATCGCATTCATCCGACGTCTTCATCAACGCATAGCCAGGCGATTGTTAAAGGTCGGATTCTTAAAAAAGCAAAATTTCTCCCCGAAAAAAAGTATGACGCGATTTCGCAACCAATCTTGGGAAGCAGGGAATCGATATAACGGAGGACGGATTTTTTTCCTCAAGGAAGAGGGAAGGGAAAATAGACAAGACACCAAGGCGCGAAAAGAAAAGGCGTCGAACAATTATCGTCCATCGTGCAAACAAATAAAAAAGAGAAAAAGGAGAGAAAATTTGCCGAGAGGTAGGGCTCAAAAAAGGAAAGTGCTCTCCCGCCGGGAATTGAACCCGGGTCTCGAGCGTTGTTGGATGACAAGCTCACATACTAACCACTATACGACAGGAGATGGCTAATTGGTTGTTGTTGGCTGTCGTAGTGTCGTCACATCCTATATGCGCTGTGACGCTGCGAGTGCCTTGGCCCCGCGCCCCCGCCTCGACCGCCTGCCTGTGCTATTTTGCCCCGCCGCGCGTGCAAGCGGCCGTACTATCCCAAGAGAATCTCCGTCGCTGTCACCGAAATGACCTTTTTTTTTTTTTTTTTTTTTGCCGTCAAACGGGATCCGAATGTTTCCTTACACACAGGCTGTGTCTACCTTTAGGCACTTGTCCTATCGAGACATCTTTTTCCGGACACATGGCTCACAGAATCAAGGGTTCGACGAAGGGGAAACTCCCACGACACCTGCCGGATTTGTATCTGATATGGGTTTAGTCTTTTATTCATAGAGGGGAATTATAGCGGGTATCGTCTAGAGACAGGAGAGCAGCATCGCGAACACCGTATATGCCGAGTCCTAAGCCTAGCAGGAAGTGACGAGAAAGGAGCAACTAGATCAAAGGTCCCCCTTTAGATGCGCCCGGTGCACCCATGATCACAACACAGAGAAGAAGAAAAGGCAAAAAAGAAGAAACAAGAAAAAAAAAAGGGCACGAAATGGGGAATAATGAAAAGATATGACCCCGTCCGCTCCCGAACCAGACGCCCACGCAATGCTGCTGCCGTGACAGCAAAGAACATACCAACAAAGCGAGAAAAAAAAAAAAAAAAAACTGCCCGGTGCCAACGCCTTCCCGCCCACTCTTATCAACTTGCATGTCTATTTCGAAGCCCAAGAACGTAACATATCATACGTTCCTTTACCCGTGTCTGCTCAAAATCCACCTAGCCTCTCTACCTGGCTCTTCTCGCCTCAGGCGACGCTGGGTCCACATGCTCTGCCCGTGGGGAATAAGCACGCCTGGGATAATGAGATGGAACGCTTGACGGGAAACTGGGATAGGGCGAGTCTGGGAAGGGAGACGAGGACGAATCTGCCTTCTCAATCGCCAAAAATTCCGGAGTCTTCTCCCGTTTCCAGTTGCTCCGGGTCCTTTGGACCGGCTCCTCATCGACGACACGAGGAGCAGCTTGGCCACTGAGTCGCTAACTTGTGGCCAAGATTTCTGCGACCGATGAGTTGCTATGCTCAATCGACGGTCTGACGATATCCTCGGGTGAAGCAGCCACCTTGAGCGATGGAACCACAACATCAGGCGGACTACTCGGCAAAGGCCCCGCTTCAGAGGTCGGCTGGGGCTGGCTGCTCCCCGCGACAGGGGAGGCGGCTGCCCGCTCCTTCCTGAGTCGCTTCTGCTCCTGTTTCGCCCTTGCTGCGGCCTCCTCCTTTTCCTGATAGGCGGCGTGTTCCTTGATGATGACGTCCCGTATCTCGCTCCTGATTTTGGACGCGTCCACGTGCCAGCCGGGCGATCTCTTCTCCAGAATTGCCTTGATAGAGGCATCAGGGTCCTTCATCAGAAAGTCGATGTACGAGAGCAGATAAGCGCCGCAGTCCCAGTAGTTGCTCTGCAGCGGTATTGCCTTTGCTGTGAGTCCGAACGTTGCAGGCATCTCGACTTGCTGCTTCTTCTTGTCCAGAAGCTCCTCGCGTAGGTACTGCTTCAGGTGCGTGCATGCTGGCGAGTGGGCCGAGCCAAGGGAGTCGAGGGTGATGACTCTCGGTTCTTTCCCAGTGGGCAATGCTGGCTCCTGGGCCTGGGGCGACTCTCTCGCCTGAGATGACTCCTTGACCTGAGCCGGCTCATTGGCCTTCCTTGGGCTATCGAGACTCGGGATATCGCTGACCACAAGGGGAGGGTCCGGAACTTCGTCATCAGGAATGATGACTTGATTATCAGGCTCGTCGTCGATCAAGATTGGTGTCTGCTTGGCGGGAGTCGCTGCATCTTGCTGGCTCAAGGACATGCTCCCCATTTTCTCCCGAACACTGGTAGTGCTAGGCGACATACCGGGAGATGGCGGCACAGAGCAATCTTTGGAGGACTTCTTCGGGGCCTCTGTGAGACACTTTGAGCTTCGTTCAGCGTCTTCAGGGTCGCCTCGAGCTCCAGCCCCGGGTTCGTCGGCCACGCTCTTTGCCACGCAAACCTCAGGTGTAGAGGCCGGCTCATCGGGGACCAGCTTTCCCGGATTGCAGATTACTGCAACCCACCAGTGACTGTGCTCGTTGACGGGAACGACGATAAAGTCGTACTTGAAAATGTCCACTCGCGAGGTCCATGACTTGACGTTGTCATAGTTGACAGACTTTCCCTTGACAGGCTTCAATCTCTCGTAGAAGAAGGAGTTGTGGAAGTAGAACCGAGCCGCGGCATCCTTGTCCGTCGCCTTCAGCCTGTTGTGCAGATAATTGAGATAGAAGCTGATAATGCTGTCGTTGAGGAACTCGCCATCGTCGAGACGCGCGACATCTTCCTTGTGAATTGTGGTTCGGAGGTACGTGAGGGGCAGTCGCCACTCCTTGTCCCAACCGAGATGTTCCAACGTCCAAGGGAGGGGCGGCGGCGATGCCTCGGTTTTGGAGTTGACGGCAACAGCCGCACTGGGCCCCGGAGCCGAGCGAGTGGATCGCCGCTCGTTGTTGGGCCGCTTGACTTCCCGAACGTCCTCATCGCCTCCTGTGGGCATAGCATCATCAACCATGCTCTCTCGGAGTCTCTTCTTCGCACTAGGAGGGTGGATGAGCTCGGGGCCACAAAGCGGAGCGCCTGCCTTCTCTCGCTCTCGCTTGCGGTTGAGTGCCATGAGGATGATGTCGTTGGTGTTGGCCCCCAGACGGTCAACCTTCGAGTCATGCATCATTTGCTCTTTACTTTGCGGAGTCTCGAGATGTTTCTCGGCCTGACTTCGCGCAAAGCCCTCGACATGGCCTCGCGCGTTGTCGAACTGCTTTTCGGTATTTTCTGTCTTTTGAATAACCAATTTTGCCTTGTCCCCACTCTGCTGTGTGGCCCAGGCCACGAAATTGCGCCCGTCTTCGGGGTCCGAGAACTTGAGGAATAGCTTGCCACCAAAGTCTTTGACCATGGGGCGGTCAATTGTGACATGTCGGTGGCTCGGACTGTAGAGGAGTCGGTTCGTCTTCGCAAGACAGACCTGGAGCCACTCGTACCGGGGGGCCTGCTGTCCTTTGTCATCCATGGAGGCATCTCGGCTAGCGGGCTGTATTGGGTCGAGCACTCCTGGGTCGCTCTTGCGAGGTACTAGAGTCTGAGCATCGTCGCATATAAAACGCGGGAGGCAAACTGCGGTCATCACGTGAAATCGAGGCAGATCACGGCCACTCGTGCTCGGGCCAGTCCCGCGCCGCCGAGGAAATACCGACCCGATGTCCCCTTTTGTTGAAAGACTTGGGCTCTTCCCAACGTGTGGAGCCGCACAAGGCGTCCCCTTTGGCTTCTTGCTTGGCCGTGACGGCAGATACTCGTCATCGATGTTGAGCTCGTCGGGGCTATCGGCTTTGGTTCGCTTTCGACCGAGGCGGTCGGCTGGGATGCTGATCGTCGGTTGTTGGCGAGGGGCTTGGTCTTCTCCAGTAAGATCGACCTGTTCAGAGTTGTGGATAGTGCCGTGTGTGGGTTTCGGTTTTTGTGGTTGCTCTACGAGCAGCAAAACATCGTCGTCCTCATCTTCGATGTCTTCAACTGGGCGAGGCTTGCCGGCGGGGGTCGATAAGCGCTTGGGAGATGACTTCGGCGCATGGGATGATTGTTGAGATGGACCGGGTGCCCTCCGCGGCCTGCCTTTGCTGGAGAACACATTTTTTGAGAGCCCGTTTTTCTGAACGTTTCGGAACTCGTGCACAGCCGGTTGCGACGCCTTCCTAGCAGCTGTAGGGCTGTCACGCTCTGTGGTGCTATCGAGGGAAATTCTCCTGCCTGGCGGAGGTATGAGAGCGAACACACCAGTCGAGAACTGGTCTCCGTCCCTGGGCGAGGGTCTCTGTGACTCCTCTAATTGATCGCGGGTAGGCCGAGGCGTCTCGATTCGATTTCGGTCGTGCGCGATGGGAGTTGCTGGAGGCTTGGAGTTCATGGTGTTCTTGGGCTTGAAAACCGCATCTTGGACCTACGAAGAGTTAGCATGATATAAGGACCTATGACGGTGCTGTATGGTGGAATGACGTCTACGTACGGCTTTTCCTATTTTTTTCATGGCTGTCACGGCTGTCATCATCTCCGCCGGTCTGTCGAACACTAGAGGCGGTGTCCCGTCGGTCTTCTGCAGCGGGGCGCTGTGGTGAGCAACTATTCCGTTCCGGGGATCCACAGAGTGAGGAAGCGTACGGTGCGGTTTCGTGACGGGCTTGAGAGAGCAGGCAGGCGGTACGGGCTTCGGTGGCGATCCTCCAAAGTGTGTTAGGGACCAACGACCTGGATGGTGCTGGCCTCCTCCTATCCTCCGCTGTCGTTTAGTCGCGTGCTGATTTTGATTGAAGGCGGCCGGACGTTTGCTCGCGACGGGACCAACCATAGTATCAGCGTCCCAGATGGGTAGGTGGTTTCGTATGCAGCTGTGTGTTTTGTTGTTTGTTTGCTCTTTTGTTCTCGGCCAGGGATGAAGCGCGCCTGACGGCTGGGTGAGAAAGGCTCGTGCAGCTGGAGGCTTCGATCGGTGAATCTCGAAGGCCGTTTTCGGTGCGGGGCGCGACGGATGGGGCGGGCGTGAGGACACCCGCGGCGAGAGAATGGGTGCTGGTCTAGGATCCGGCTCGTAAGAGGTTCGGGATTTCCACGCGCCCTCGATGTGCCCGTCCCGACACGAGGTTTGCCGGCGTGTTGGGCAGGCGGACGAGTGAAGTGCGCGGGGCCAGGGTTTTCTTTGGATGCAGCAGGAACCATGCAGCAGAGTTGGGTGACTGAGGTTACCTGTAGGTTTGCTCAGGGAACGGGGGCGGTTTTTTTTTTTTTTTTTTTTTTTTCTTGGACGGGAAAGTGCAACCAATGGGACCTGCCTCACCTCGGCCTCCGTTGCAGGGATGCAGCTGTCCCGCCGCGGAAGTTTCCATACATCAGTGGTCGGGCGTCCCAAGAATGGGCTGAAGAGCGCCCAAGACGCAACCGAGACGCCTGAACAGGAGGACCCACTAGCGCCGAAAACCCTTGGTTCAAACTGAGGCGATCAATCAATCGCCAGCGGACTCGAGGCTTCATCACGAGAGACGGGATGGTTTAGGAAGTCAACTCCTAGCCTTGCTTTCTTCAGTCAGGGAACATCCGTATTACATACCGTGGTAAGTCACACGTATATCGACAGACTATCAGACGCCAGTCTCGCGATATTGCATACGTATACAGAGTCCACTGCCCGCGTTCATATTCCTGCTCACACAAGACTTGCAGCAGGACACTGAACGACTCGCTTCTCAACGGTGCTTCTGCAACATTCACGGCCCCAGGCGGCCCTTTGCTTAGACGTAGCCAAGTCCCGTTTGCAGGCGGGGCTCTGGGGCTCTTTTGTCCGTCCGGGCGTCTCTGCGACGCCTCGATGCCAGAAGGCGGAACGAGCCGCACGTGACCAGCCCGAACTCCGACAAAGGGAGCGGAGCTGCCTCTCTTTGCGGTGTGGCTGAGGGAGAGCCTCATTCGACCCACCCGCCGGCTCACTTGCAGCGAGCGAGCGCAACGCAGCGCGGCCGAACAACCAACTCGACCAGCCTGCTGCGTCGCATTTAGAGACTCGCAATCGCAGATTTCCGTCGGCGCACTCAATTGCATAGAAGCAGTTGCTGCGGCCTGGTCTGTGATGCGCGCGCGCAGAGCCCTGGTCCCCCCAATTCCCAGGCTTGACTGCGCAGCCGCCTGAGCAAGTCGACCAGACACCCCAGCGCAGCAGCCAATCACGAGACCACTGCCGGTGCACCACGCTATCCTTCGACATGGAAGGGTCGGCCCGTCAGACGCCGCTCTCGTCAGGCGAGCAGCAACAGAATCCTGTGGGCTTCGCCGAGGGAGCCTCCTCGTCCCAGCCGCTAGGATCACCGTCTGATGTGCTGTCCTCCATGCCGCCGCCTCCAGCTATGCCAGGGCCTGCCGTGGTCTGGCAGACGCAGCCGCCGAGCACCGGTGCCCAGCCGCCTGTAATTGGCGCACCGAGCAGCAGCAGTGGCACTGGGGAGCTCACTGCCGCCGAGATTCTGAGGAGGACCTTGTCCGCTAGCTTCCAGGCTGAGGCCTTGGCCGAGTCTCTCGTCAGTAACCCACCCGCCACGATCGCGCCCTCAGATCTAATGGCGCCTACCACCGCCGAGATCCCTATCCTGGATGCGGCTTCGGTGCTTCCCATCATCAGCAGCTCCTTGGAGTACTCGCCTGCACCCGAGGAGCGGCCGGGTACGGCCGGGACAAATGAGCACGTCGTCACCCTGCCGCTGGCGGCCAACATGCGGCAGAGGTACCGGAAAGTTGTCGTCGCAAGCAAACCCGCAGTGGTGGAGTTCAACAATGTGTTCAGAAGTTGCTCTGCAATACCCGACGACGCGTTAGTAGCAAAGATCGACCAGGTGCTCTCGCAACTTCTGGACATCTGCGACCTGCCTGCCTTCGATGACAACCCCGCCGGCATGTCGCGCCGAGACATGATGAGGCACGCCATGGATAGCTGCACCAAGATGGTCTTTGTATACGAACTTCTCCATGCGCTCCGAGATGCAGACCTACAAGCACTCATTCTTGTGCGCCGCGGCCGGGCGTATGACTTCCTTGAAGCCATATTGGATACTGAGGACTTCAGGTATCACCGGCTGGAAGTTGCCTCGCGGCCCGAGAATGGCGAGTCCGACAGGCTCAGGGTGATTCTAGCAGCTACAGATCAAGACCCGGCTCTTTATCCAACAGGCGTCAATGTAGTGATTAACTATGATGAGTCTGCCCGGGGACTTTTCGTTGTCAGGGGCGGCATATCGACGGACACCCGGCCCACTGTCCTGACGCTGGCGGCAAGCTATACTATCGAGCACCTCAACATGATTATCCCGACAACATTAGAACCCCAGGAGCGGAAGAATGCGCTTCTGATTGCCGTCTCCAAGGCCTGGGAACTCGTGTTGAACCCACCACATCTGGGCGATCGCGGCCAACCACATCTTATCGCGGCCGGGTTCGCGACCCTGATCAAGGATCCCAACTACGAGTGGGAATGGGAGCCGCACACGATCCCTGAGAATGTATTCGACGTCTACTACGGCTCTGAGAATCCGGGAGATCTCGAGCCACCACGGATAGCGTCTCGCTCTGCCAGCAAGAAGCGCCAGCTGGATGATGCCGAGGATGAGAGGGACGACAACAAGCGCGTGAAGGCACATCCGCCATTGAGTCTCGAGGCCTCTCGCACGCAGCCACAGGTCGGCTCAGCCGCCGAGGCGCTTCTGGCTCAACTGCCGAAATCTAGCGCATCCAAGTTTGCGGTGCCGGTGGACCATCTAGATGCCATGGCCAACAGGATATTGGATCTCGAGAAGCAGCTGGCCGAGAAGGACCAGTTCACCAAAGCCTTAAAGGCGCAGCTCAACAGTGCAGGGGAGCAGAGGGACTCGATAAACAAGTCACTACGAAGGGTGTACACGAGGTTCAACGATGCGCTCCAGGACCGGGCCACGTTCGAAAAGGAGCGAAACAGCGCGGTCGCCAACGAGGACAAGCTCAAAGCCGAGACATCGGCGGCAAAGACGGCACAGGCGTCGCTCAAGCAGGAAACCGCAGCGCTGCAGCAGCGGCTCGCCGAGTGGGCCGCGGCCGCGGCCGCGAGCGGGGCCGAGGCCGAGTCCCGGGTCGGCAAGATGGCGCAGCAGCTGTGCGAGTCCGAGGTGCGGCAGGCGGCGCTGCAGAAGCGGCTCGAAGTGCAGGAGAAGGAGCTCGACTACGCGCGCGACGCGTACCAGAGCGCGAGCTCGCGCACGGCCGAGCTCGGCAACGAGCACAGGCGCTTAGCCGCCCAGGTCGCCGAGCTGGAGCGTAAGGCCTCGGACAACGCCGTCGAGATCCACCGCATCCAGGCGAGCAGCGGCCAGGCCGAGCAGGAGCGCCGCCGCCGCGAGCTGGCCGCGCTCCTGGCCGACCGCGAGCGCGAGCTCGACCGCGCGCGAGAGGAGGTCCGGCTCCTGCGCGCCGGACGCCGCGAGACCCGCGGTCAGAGCGCCCCCCATAGTCCCCGCCTCAGCGTCATGAGCCCCCGCGGCAACGGCGTCGCCGTGCGCACCGCCGCCGCCGCCACACCGTACGCGTCCAGCAGCCGCGGGACTAGTCCTGCGGCCGGCGACAGGGGCCCCATCGGAGGATACGAGGCCTCGGGCTTGGGTCCCGGCCCCGGCGTGCGCACGGTTCTGTCTCGGAATGGCCGATTGCCGCACCTCATGGATTGACGCGTTGTGACGGGTGGCTTGTATCCCTTTTTTTTTGTTTTCTCGTCCTTTCTGGATTTCTCCGGTTTTATTTCTTCTATTTTTCGTATTCTTCTGCCTCGCAGGGATGGATGTCGGCGTTTTGGGCCATGATAGATAGGCTGCTAGTACATCACTGGTAGTTTTGTTGAGTAAGACAAACGTGCAGCCAGAAAAAAAACACCCCTTATTTTATGTGCTGGCCAACCAGCCCCCGTCTACACGCCATCCAACCGGTGTCCAGATAAAAAAAGAAGTCCTCACCCCAGACGCCTTTCATGTAACTTTTTTTTATATCATCCTGGGTACCGTGCCCCCTGAACTCCCCATCTAACAGAACGAGTAGCGCGTCAATGACGTACTCTCCGAGGTAAATGGAAGGGGCGACGAAACCAAGATAGAAGAATCGAGATGCATGAAGATCCGTGACAACACAACTAGTAAGGAAAAGAAGAGTCAATGCCACTCCGTTGCTATACAGAGAGAATTCGGGCCGGACCCGAAAGAATAGGAAGAACAGGGCGCTGATAACATCACTGAGGTTGGCTGCAGCCATAACCCGAGAAGGAAAGAGACCTAGGACTATGCCGCAGGCTGCTGGGCCTGGCCCTGCCCGCCGGAGCCACCTCCGTGACCACCGCGACCGCGCTGGCCGCCTCCGCCTCCACCTCGGGGGCCGCCTCGTCCGCGACCACCACGTCCACGGCCGCGACCGCGGCCCGAGGGCGCATCTAGGCTCGCGGGGGGCGGGACGTTGTTGTATGACTGTGTGGGAGCAGCAGGAGGCTGCTCTGCCCCGTCAGTCTGGTGTCCGTTGGCGCCGCCGCTCGCTGCGTGATCGTTGCCAGTGTATCCGAGACCACCGCGCCCGCCACGCCCGCCCCTGCTTCCTCCTCCACGCTGATGCGGCGCCGAGCCGAACTGCGGCTGCTGGTTCCCCCCGCCGGGCCTGTACACGAGCGTGCTATGCTGTAGGTTCGCGCCGCCACGGGGGCCGGGCGTGCCATTGGGGTCGTGTCCGCCACCCCTGCCTCGTCCGCCGCCGTTCCCGTTGAGTGCGCCGCGCCATCCGCCACGCAGGGGCGGCGGTGTGGGCGCGTCGCGCATCTGGTGCATTCCACTGGCCCCGTTGATGCCCCCGGTAAGGGTCGTGACAGAGGGCGCTAGCGGCTTGCGTGCTAGCGTGGCCTTGGACCCCGTGATGACTTGGCGGCGCGTCAGGTTGAGCACCGTGGTGGCCGCCACCGTCTGGCCCCTGAAGGGCGGGCAGCGCTCGCCGAGCGTGCCGCCGCTCATGAAGGTCACGTCAAAGACTACGTCCAGGAGTTTGGCTGTCGGCGTTCGGCTGATGCCCACGACGGTGCCGCGCATCGCAATGGGGACCTTGCCCGACGAGGACGCGTACACAACGCGGTCGCCCAGTGCAAAGTCCTGGTTGCCGAGCCGCTGCTCCGCCTCGTCCGGCTTGAGAAGGGCGCTGCGGGGCGTGCCCTTGAGAGTCCTGGCCTCGAAAGGTGTCTCGTGCAGCTTGAGAGAGTCGGCCATCTGCGTCAGGTTCATGACCACCTCCGAGTCAAGCTGCTCGGCGTCAAGAGGAACCTTCTCGAACTTGTTGGTGTTGATCGACTTCAGCCAGGCGCCGATCTCCTTAACGCGCGCCCTCGCCGTCGTCTCGTCCTTCCAGAGATCCGTGTCCTGAATATCGTTGCCGTTGGGCCGTGACTTGAGGGCGACGAAGAGGTCGGGGAAGTTCTGCATGTACTGGGCCAACAGCCCAATTGCCACCGGGCTAAACTCCCACCCCGACTGGGACTTGCGAGAGTAGCCGAGCACCTTCATCTTCTTGCCCTCGAACTTCAGGTTCAGTCCCAGGTTGACCTTGAGGCTCCCGCCCATGGTGTAGATGAAAAAGGAGGCCGTGATCTTGCTGAGGACGAGCGGGTGCAGGTCCAGGGTCTTGGCGACGGCGTACGAGGGCATATATCTGTTGTTGCGCTCGGCCTGGAAGATGACATTCTTGGTAAATTCCGGCTCGTCCTTCTTAAGCTTGGAGACTCGGATGTCCAGCCGGTTGTCGCCGTGGCCAATCACCTCGAGCGGACGTCCAAATGCATACTCGCCCAGGAAGAAGGCGTGGCAGCCAAGCGGGAACTCGACGTCAATCGGGAGAGCAGCCCTCTCTATGAACCGCTGGTCCTCGTTGACAACCTCGTCTACAACCACCTGCGGTGCGTAGTCCGTCTCCATCCCGGGCACCTCGCCGTACTCCTTGATGGTGGCACCCTCGTCCGTCTTGATCAGGCCCTTGAGCATGTGCACGTGCACCATGGAGTCGACACTGCCAATCAGAATACCCAGGCGCTTGCTGTACAACTCTTCGATGCGCCGAGACTTGGAGTGAAAGTATTCAATCTCCTTTGCGTGGTGCGGTGTCTGGATGACCCGCCCGTTGGCGTCAAGAGTGTAGTCAAAGAGCTCGTCCGAAACCCGGACGACCTTTGCCTCCTGCAGGAATGGGTAGCCGACATGGCAACGCTGCCCGAGCTTCATCTTGGCCGAGCTTACGGCCGTCTTCATCTCCGTGTCCGACAGTGTGACGACCATGCTCTCGTTACGGCTCTCCTGCTGGAACACGTTGACGCCATGGAAGCCCCGGGTCGCCGAGTAGGGCAGCGTGGCAAGACTGGGGAAGCCGGCCAGCGCCGACACATTGAGCATCGCACCATCCGCCAGGCCGTGGAGGAAGTCCAGGCCTTCGGTGGGAGGGAGCTCGAAGATGTTCATAATGCATCGACAGTGAGGAAGGTCCGGGAAGATACCCGGGAGCGACGAGGGGTACACAAAGTCCAGGTCGGGAGAGTAAGTGAACTTGAGGGCCACGCCGAAACCGTTGCGCGCCTTTTCGTCGTCCGCAAGGAGGTCGTTCTTGGTGGCCATGGCGTCGAGCAACCGGCGCTCATCGATGAAGGGGATCTTGACGACGGCTTCCCAATCCTGCTTCTTGCCGTTCATGTCGAGTACAAAGTCCCGGGGATAGAAGTCGATGATGGGGGAGTCGGCTTCCGTCATCAGCGGCCAGTAGACCGTCGGGACGATCTTTTTACTTCGATCGGGCAGAACACCCATGAGCTGCTCAAACGGCTTGAACGGCTGCCCGAGCTTGAAGTTCATGTCGGCGTTTAGGCCCTTCATGACGTCTGAGATCATGGGTGAGTAGTGGTACCTGTAGAACCACGGCCACGAGCGGATGCCGCGGTAGTAGTAGTACAGAACCCACTGCAAACCCTGCACGTAGTTCTCGCAGAGCTGCCTAAGCCCTTTCTCCTTGAGCTCTGGTGTCGACCACTCTTCGAACTTCTCCGAATAGTACTTGTCTTTCCACTCCTGGAACTTTAGCTGGTACAGACGCTCCATGGCCTCCTTGTCCTCCTCGGGAGACGTGTCGACGACGGCAGCCCGATCGTACTTGAGCATCTCGCGGTGTGCGGCCGCGTTGCCCTCCTCTTCAAACCCGTCGTCGTCGTCGCTGGCCTCGGGCGACTGTGGGAGTGTTACCACCAGACTTCGATTGCCCTCCTTGTCGGCCGGGCTCTCCCACTTGAGACGGAAGCTATCTGCTACCTCCTGGACGAACTTGCGGTCTGCCGCGTTGAGATCACTGCCCAAGTTTAGTGTCTTGGCTGACCTCTTGTTAATAAAGGGACGCAGGCTGTGCTTCCAGATGTTCTTTTGCGACGTCGTCACCTGGAGCTGCCCTTTCGGGCGGGCCTTGGCCATGGCTGTTTCGGGGTTGTCAATCTGCTGCTTGTCGCGGTACCATTTCTCGTTCTGCATGTCCACGTCGAAGAAGCGGTGCTCGGCCTCGCCCAAGCCCTCGAGCAGCAGGCCTAGCCTGTGGAGGTTGATGGTGCCGCCCTCGTTGATGTAGCCGTCGCAATCAGGCAAGATCTGCTTGTACAGCTTGAACATAAGGGCTAGCGCGCCTTCATTGATGTGCAAGTGCGGCAGATTGGGCAAGAAGTCGTTGCCGACGAAGAAGGCCATGAGAATAAAATCGTCAATAACCCTCTCCATGTCGAAGGGAAACGACATGGCGCCCTCCTTCTTGAGATCCTGGAACTCAAGCTCGAGGTACTCGCGCACAATGCATAGATGCAGCAGATAAAAGTTCTGGTGCTCCAGCTCCTTGGACTTCGCCTGCGACTGGCGGCCGAAAGTGACCTCCTCACGCAGAAGGCAGAAGTGGGGGTCGTGGCTGAGCAGGCCCAGCATGATGAGGTCGGCGTCAAGGCCGTACAGACAGTGGCGGACATTGGGGTTGTAGTCGGGCTGGGCCTTGGCATTGCGGATGTACTCCATGATCTTGTGCTCGCCTTCGCCAGGGACCTCATGGCCGGACAGGACGATCTCGCAGCCTTGCCACTCCTTGTCCTCGCTGACCTTCTTGTTGACAAAGTACTTGAGCTGCTCCGACAACTTGGCCATGAAGGCGGTGCCGGGGGTGATGCAGTTGCTGTCGAAGGGCTCCTCCTTGGGCAGCTCCTTGCCCTCACGCACGGCCTTGTCGCGGGCCTGCTCGACGTCGAGGGCGGTACGGAAGCGACGGGCGCGCTGCTGGTTCATCTTGGCGCGCGGGGCGACGCCGTCGATGGCCATGAAGAAGAGCTGCTTGGGCTTGATCTTGCCGAAGAGGTGCTCTATGTAGTTGAAGATGCGGATGAACATCTCCTCCTCGCTGAGCCGGAAGGACGTGTCGTGGGAGTCCTTGTGCGTGCAGTTGTGGATGATGCCGTTCATGTCCAGGTACAGGCAGTCGAACTCGGGTATGCGGTTCTCGGCGATCAGCTGCGAGATGGCGGGGTAGCGTTCCGAGAGCCACCTGAAGAATTTGGGGACACCCATCTTGGCGAGGCTTGTCGCTGTCGCGATCGGCTGCTGGTGGTGGTCTTAGGCTGGGTGCGCGCCGCGGGCGCGAGTGGATTGCGGGGACGAAGCGAAAGGGAGGATGCAGAGGTCAAAATACTCCTCTCATGTCCTCGCCGTGCGCGCCTAACGATGCAGTTTGGTAGGCGAACCCGTCCAGGGGTTTTCAGCTCCCAGGAGTCGGGCGTGATTCCCAGCGCGGAAGACTCGACGGCTTCTGTGGCTCGGGTTGAGTCCAGGCGCAGGCTCAAAATGAAGCGACAACGACGCAACCAGTCTATCTAGCGGATGGCGAAAAGACAAAAAAAAGAAGGAACCGAGCGAGCAGCAAAGCAACAGAGCGCTGTATACTGGTGAGAGACCAGCGCAATATACTTGGCTGGATTGGTGATCTCTAGTCGGCGTCAAAAGACGATTGGGGGGCTTTTCAAAGGGAAAGGCGGCGTGGTCGCAACATCGGGCGAGATATGGATGACTGCCCACCAGACCCTAGCGCCGCCTCTCTGGAGCAGCTGGGGATGGTGGGGCCGAGGCGGGATTGCCGTTGCGTGTTGCGTGCGCCTGGGGCGGCGTCAGCCAACCACGGGCGAGTCACGCCGAGGCCCGACATGCGAACGGGCAGCTACGTAGTACGCAAATAAGGCAGACTTCATTATCAATAATACCCACACATGCTAAGCGGCGGGCGGCGGGAAGAGGCCTGCCTGTCTCGGCGCCCAAATAAAAATCTGCAGTTCCGACAACGAATTTCCTTCCTGTTTCCTGTATCGTTTCCTGTTTCTTGTGTCTTTTCCTGTTTCCCGTGTCCTTTTCTGTTTCCCGTGTCCTTTCCTGTTTTCTATACCCTTTCCTATATCCTGTATCCATCTGATTTCCATATCACTTCCTATCCCCTTGTCCTGAAGAAATACAACTTGAGACGGGGTATTGATATTGTTTTAGGCGTTCTAACTAACCCGGCTGGTTGTGCACGATCCCGCGGCTTGCGCTGGTTCGTGCGGGAGGCCCCCGTCCAAGCTCAGCTGACGGGTCGTGCACGGACCACGTCGAATTGAGCTCGGTTTCTGCCGCCCGACGCCGCCCCGAATCACTCAACGCGTTCGGTCACACCAGCAGCTCCTGGCGGCGCGTCAACTTATGCTTGCAATTCCGCGACGAGGTTGAAGCTTGACCTCCCTCGGCTTCTGCTTCCCCCCTCTTCTCCATCCACCACAACAGCATTCGCGCCAGCGCCACTGCGCCTAGGCAAGGCCCCCTGTCTATCTACTCGCCTTCTTCTTTCTATTTCTATCCGGACTGCGGATTTCCTCGCCGCAATGGCGCCACCCCAGCCGATGGATGTCGACGGTGAGATAGCCGACTCCCGCGGATGGCGCAACTCGCCCTAATTCGGTTGCTAACGAGGACATCCAGATGTTGAGATGGAGGAGGATCACGACCAGGAGCATAGGCTCATTAACGAGGGTATGCTGCCATGTGCGCTGGGATCTCTCTTCCCCCATCCATGACGGAAGCTGACCCCTCCTCGCGCTCTAGAGTACAAAACGTGGAAGAAGAACAGCCCCTTCCTCTATGATATGATCCTTAGGTAAGATGGCTCTGCGATTACTTGAGGCCGGGTTTCTGTCCACTACCTAGGTAGCTAACGTCCAGCTCAAAGTACCGCGCTCGCTTGGCCGACCCTGACTGTCCAGTGGCTCCCTGACGTCAAGGAACCCGAGGGCAAGAACTACCGTGTTCACCGCGTACTGCTGGGAACGCACACGTCAGAGAGCGCCGACGAGTATCTTCAGATTGCCGAGGTGGAGATCCCCAAGTCCATCGACCCCAATCCCGACGATTACGACGAGGAGCGTGGCGAGATTGGCGGCTATGGGGGCGGCAAGGGCAGCGAGGCGGCCGCGATAAAATGGAACATCACCCAAAAGATCAACCACGAAGGCGAGGTCAACAGGGCCCGCTACCAGCCACAGAATCCGGACATCATCGCCACGGCCTGTATCAACGGCACCATCCTGGTCTTCGACAGGACCAAGCATTCCCTCACCCCCAAGGACAAAACGCTGAACCCCCAGTTCAGGCTGGAGGGCCACAAGGCAGAGGGCTACGGCCTGAACTGGAGCCCTCACGAGGAGGGCTGCCTTGTTTCTGGCAGCAACGACCAGACCGTCTTGCTTTGGTAGGTTACCGGGACAATCTGCCAGAGTCTTGCTGTCTTGTTAGGTCCTCTTGCTCACCCATGTTGCCACTCTCGACAGGGATCTCAAGAACGTCCAGGCAGACGGCAAAGCCCTGAAGCCCTCGCGCAAGTTTACGCATCACAGTCAGATCGTGAACGACGTGCAGTACCACCCGATAGCCAAGCATTTCATCGGCACGGTCTCGGACGACCTAACGCTACAGATTCTGGACACGCGCTCAAACTCCAACGAGCGTGCCGCGCTGGTTGCGCGTGGTGGCCACAGCGATGCCATCAACGCCCTTGACTTCTCGCCGTCGTCCGAGTTCCTGGTTGCGACTGCTTCGGGTGACAAGACCATCGGAATCTGGGATCTTCGAAATGTCAAGGACAAGATTCACACGCTCGAGAGCCATAGGGATGCTGTCACCTCGGTTTCCTGGCACCCTCACGAGGCTGGCGTCCTCGGCAGCGGCTCATATGACAGGCGCGTTCTCTTCTGGGACCTCAGCCGCGCCGGCGAGGAGCAGCAGCCCGAAGACGCCGAGGATGGACCCCCTGAGCTGTGAGTTGCCCCGAGTAGTACCTACCCCTATCTCTTTGTCCAGTGTGCTGATCTCGTGATGCCCCACAATAACAGACTGTTCATGCATGGCGGACACACCAACCACTTGGCCGACTTCAGCTGGAACCCCAACGAGCCCTGGATGGTTTGCAGCGCGGCCGAGGACAACCTGTTGCAGGTTTGGAAGGTCGCCGATTCGATCGTTAGGCGCGACGACGGTGACTTGCCTGTAGATGAGTTGGGCCCTTAGGGGGTGGTCAAGCTCCGCAGCCGCAATGTCGACCGAATCGACTGGTTCCCCAACCTTTGAGTCCCCAATTTTCGAGCCGGTGCCGGGCCTGGAGTCAGACAGAAGCAGCTCCGCCGAACGATATGCTCAGGGAGGAGTTTTCATGTCTCTAGGTGTAATGATTAGCGATAGGACGTGGTGCAACACGGATAGTTGGCATGAGATGGCGCTTTGGTTTCGGAAGGCAAGTTATGTGTGTACCCTTTGATCTCGATCACCCATCGTCAGGTGGTAAATGAGCAGTCATTGCTATTGCTCCAAGTCGGACATGTACTGGCCAGAAGGATTTGTACAAACGCAGGGGCATGGAGCAGGAAGGGTTGAATTATCTGGGAAAGGCGACCAAGTCCGCCAAGATATCCATTCATTTTTTTTTTTTTTTTTTTTTTGCTAGCTATCTGGGCGCCGAGTCAACTGCTAGCTACCTATGTAGTAGGCGCATTGAGTATTTGTGCGGATGGCCATAATCTTTTGGTATCTTGTACGGGTGGTGTATCCATCCACATGTTCTGTGACGTCGACTAGGAACGAGGATCGGGTGGTGAAGAGGTCCGAAGCAGGGGGCTGTCAAGCACTTTTTGATACACAGAAATTCGCGCCTTCTCGTTCTTTGAGAGAGGCACAACCCAGCAGGCAAAATTCGGATCCCTCTCGGATTTTTCACGCCATTTTGTCTCTGTTATTTCTTGCATGTTCAACACCAGATATTACATCTGGGTTCTTGACATCTCGTTGGCACGGCCCTCTTTACTGCTCTTGCTTCACCCCCTCATCAGATTTCTCTCACCATATTCCATAGCATAGGCCCTGTCTTTTATTAGGACTGCCTGGCTGCCAACCCACCTTCCAGCACCACGTCGAGTGGCGGCGGTTGGTCAACTTCTCTTTCATTCCATCACCCATCCTTCGAAACCCCACCTCCACCGTCCGTCGTCCAACGAACCCAACCTACCACCTAGCCCATCCATCCATTCTCGCTTTCATCATATCACCGCCGGTTATATCACCGATTCACAGCCACCTGCCACTACCAAGACCTTACAGAAAAATCCCACGCGTGTTAGCAGCTGGCTGCATCTCCCATCAAGCATGGCTGATGCCCAAACCTCCCTGGGATCTGTCCCAGGAGGCAAGGGCAGAGGCAAAGGACCAGAGCGGTCTTCCCCAGAGCCCTCTACCATCAGTCCTCTCCAAGCAGCTCTGATGGCCGTCTGCGACCAGTTCAACGAGGCTTCTAATGGTAAAATCGGTAGCAGTCCCATGCTCGACGCGATGCAGGCACCTGAGGTTCTGAACCGCAAGAAATTTGCGCAGCCTCCGAGTGACGCTGGCCCAAAGAGCTTGGTTGAGAAAATCGGCCTCGTCCCCAACATCCCCACTATCATCGACTCGCTCCACAAGAAAAAGATAAACCAGGATGAGGAGATGCAGGCCCTGATCACTGCAGAGAAGGCGCTTCAAGATGACACTGCATCTTCGTCGAACGCCATCCATCCCTACAAGCGTCGCCGTATCATCAGCTCCGAGCTGCTGAGCAATACCAAGTACTACATGGCAAAGACCCCAGACTCGCTTCACCCGGCCCTGGGCGAGCTGTCTCTGAGTACTCGCTCGTTCAAGAGGCGTGCCACTCCCAGCAGCGTTGGCAACCGTCGCTTCGATCTGATCAGCTCCCTCGCCTCGTTCAATATCCTCACGGCGGAGATTATCAAGTACCTACACCCTCGAGAGGTACTGACTCTCTACTCCATCAGTCGTGTCTTCCATGCCACCTGGAACGCGAGCGAGCTCTCTTTTGCTCGCATCATGGCGAGCCATATCGACCCTGCCGCGGCCGTAGCCTTCCCTTGGGATATCTACAGGGACTATCTCATCCGGAACCCGAAAGGCTACATCCATATTGACTATCACCAGCCCAGCTGGACCAGGGGCAGAGACATCGACAACCCGCACGAATGGGAGAAGAAGGTCTCGTCGTGTCATGGCGTTTGTCTGGATACACCGGGAAGCAATGCCGCAGCGTCAGGACTCGGAAACGCCACGACCATGAGATCAGGGTCGAGGTTTTGTGCCGGCATGGCCTGGGTCAACATGCTGGCCCAGCGCGAGCGTCAGTCTCGGGATATACTCGCATATATGGCCCGCAAAGGTCACCGTGTGCCCGAGGGCATGCGCTGGACTTTGCGCAAGCTCTGGCTGCTGCTCGACTGCTCTACCAACGACGACCGCGCCAAGCTTATGGCGACCTGGGGCGATCACGATCTTTTTCTCGCACAGCTCTTCTTCATCAAGCTTAGCATGCTGTTCACCGACCCGTTCCAGGGAGGTGGAACGACCGAACTGAAGGACCTGATCCTTGGCCAACCCACCGGACTGCGATGCCTCTGGCAGCTACTGCGCAAGAAGCGCTTCGCGACCGACATGGCCGAGATACTCAAGCTCCATCTCATGTTCGACCACGAGGTCACACCTGACGAAGCCCAGCAAAAGACGGTGATGGGCATCCCCGTGGCCCTTCTTGGCATCGTGCATACCGAGGGCTGGGGCCACGGCCCGAAGCACCTGATGCAGCCCGACGAGCTGGTAGCCATAGAGAGCCTCCGCCGGGACCTTGGTCTCGAGCAGAAAGTCGAATCCATGATGTCATGGGGCAGGCGCGACCACAAGAGCGGCGAGCACCTAGTGCCCAGGATCGAGGAGATCTACATGAGCGACGATGAGCTCGGTCCCGCCCCAAGGGGCATCGATGGACGCGCGGGAAACGTGCCCTTGGAGCCGAACGACTGGATGCCGCATCATTGCATGCGCGGCGTGTTCGATACTCTGTCGAGGGACGAGCAGCTCGCGGTTATTGCCGTCGAGGAAGATGAGCTCCTCAAGGCTCAGGCTTGGCTTCCCGACGATGACCTGAGCGACGAGGACAACTTGAGCCCCCTCGATCCCGACGACGATGATATCGATGACGATGATCTGGACGACCTCGAGGATGATGGGGACGACGAATACGACTCGGAGGAGGATGACAATGACTCGGACGACGGCGGCGGAGACGGTGCGGCCAACAACCCCAACATTCGGATCTCGACGGCGCCTCCCAACGGTGCTCTGCCGCCCTTTGGGCCGCCACCCGCGGCACCGGGGGGCTCTAGTCTCCTCCAGAGCACGCTGGTCTCTGTCAGCACCCACTTCTTGACCATCCCGACTCCCGGCATGGCTCCCACCGCGAGCGGCAGCAGTGTCAACTCCGGTCCCACCGCGCAGCAACCGACTTCACATAATCAAGCCACCGGAAGTGCGCAACCGAATAGCAACGTCACCCGACTCCGGTTCTCCTTGCCCAATAGGGGAAATTCGGTAGGGGCCAGCGGCACCCCCGGTGCAGCTCCTGGTCTTGGGAATGCTGCTTCCTCTGCCTCACGAGGCCTGACCTCCGAGAGCCCCCGTCAGGCGAACCAAGGCTACCACAGCCTCTCTACCCGAAACGAGACAACTGATGACGCGGAAGATGATAACGACAGCGACTGGATCCACGGCCAGGAGACCGCCGAGTTTGGAATTCGCGGCCGGGACGGCGGCTTCTTGGTCCCTCGCGGCAACCCGAGCACTCGCATCAGGTACCGGAAGCCGACCACGGCGCCGGCCACGGCATTCTGCACACCCCAGGAGCTGCAGCGCGGTGCGCCGCTCACTGCGGGCATGCAGGAGATTATCGATCGACACCTTGCCGACTACACCCGAGTCTACGAACAGTGGCAGGCCCGGCACAGCAATGCGCAGGCCATCGTGGCTCGTGCTGGCGCCGTGGCGCCTTCGACTATCCCATGCTCGGCAGGTGCTGCCCAGGCAGGTGGCCAGGGCAGCGCCGGCGCGATCATGCCTACCGAGGCTTCTGGATTATCGACCGTGGCTCTTGCGACCCCTGAAATTCCCGCCTCGATGCTAGCGGATCAGTCTAACGAGCAGCAGCCAGAGTCGCGTACTTCGTCTCCGCAGGGCCCAGCCATGACGAGCCCATCCGCCGACGGTGACCGGGCTGATGAGACGTCGGGCCAATCTGCCGAGCACCCTTCCACCACGCTGCAGCAAGACAGCGAGCCCGCGGAGGCAACCTACGATCCAGCGGCGGGGCTCCCGGATAACATGGATATGGACATCTTCACAGTCGCAGTTGACGCCTACCACGACAATACCAGGTCGGTGGATCTTGGACTCAACAACAAGTCCACTACTCCTCTTTTGGACTTCCTCGAGGGTATGGCACGTGGTGCAGGCGCGTGGGGAAAGAAGACATCCGGCTCACACGACCAACACCACAAGAAGGAGCCATCCGCCGTGCCGTCGCCGAGAAACGACTGCTGCGACCCGTGGTCCACCGACGACACATCCAGCCCCGACACCGACATGGCGGGCGGCGACCAGGCGAAGAAGGACGACCGAAAGAAGAAGACGAAGAAGCAGAGGTACACTCGCCGGGCCCTGCGGAGCATCGTCCGCCAGCCCGAGCCCCGCGTCGAGGTCCTGGACCACCTCGACCACGAGTGGAGCTTCCCGCACTCGGGCCCTGAGCCGGAGCTCCCGCGCGCACACATTTACGAGGAGTTCGACCCAGACCAGACCCCATACGAGTACCGCCAGTACTGATTTGGGTGGGAGCGAGGTAGACTGCCCGGCTGCTAGAGCTGCTAGATTAGGTCCCGCGCATTATTAGGCAGGGGCCGGGATCGGATGTGCCCGGAATCACTTTAGAGGTATGTGGCTTTGCTTTTGGCATATTCACATACCAAGGCCTGGGTGGTTCGACAGTTCTGGCTCCTTTTCTCTTTTTGTTATACTATTTCCCCCCGCCTTTCCCCTTCACTTTTCCTTTTTTTTTTTTTTTTTACCCTCCCAAACTTCTTTCCCAGAACTGGAGAGCTTTCTTTCCAGTCCGAAGCCTATTATAGGATCACAATTCTAGAGGATCAAAATGGATGAACGATATGGATAAGAAGCACGATATGTAAGGGTTACGTCAAGCAGGGGTAGGATTTGTCCCAAGGGGTGTCTGTTCCCCACAGAACGCCCTTCCTCTGAAAGTCCGCACATGTTCGTAGTAATGCGCAGGTGCCGTTGACCCGGTTTCTGGAGCCCTTTGGTAGGACAGGCTTGGGTGAGGCTTGGCTTCTGTGGTCTTCACACATGAGGGCTCGAGCCAAAAAAAAAAAAAAAAAAAAAAAAAGTCTATGGCCGTTCAAACATTGCGCAAAACACGTCAAAGATAGCTGGGGAGGTAGTTTAGATAACTTCCACACAAGGCTTCTTTGTCGAGATACATGCAGGTTTTCCCTTGGTCAGTCTTGATCTGACATACATTCAGATTACGACGGGCCTCCATCGTATCAGCCTCGAGTCGAGAGGGACCCCCACCCCGACATTTCCGTGTACTCTGGTTATCAAGTCAGGCAGCATCACTACGCAAAGAGGGAACCGAGACGAGTGCGAGAAGGCAACGTACTAGTAATATTGATATATGTGTGTGTGTGTTTGTGTTTGGGGGGAACAATAAATAATAAAGAGACAAAAGATGTACTATTAATGATCCAGGCGAAAGGAACGATGAGAAAACAAATAGTTCAGAACGGGAGGGGTGATAGGAGATGAGAAGGAGAAAAAAAAAAAAAAAAAAGACAAAGAAAACAGCCAAAACTATAGCAACCATACAGACTTTGTGTAAGAAACAGACGACCAGGCAGTTGGCTCCCAAGTATATCCCTTTAAACACTCCCCTTCGCTATGCACGCGCCCTCCAAGTGTAAATACCCTTTTTTTTTTGTTTGTGTGAGTTGAATGTCCCGGTTGCTGGCGAGGTCCTTGGTTTCCAAACGCTTCCTCCCAAACTCTGTGTATACTCCTTGATCTCCTCTGCGCGTCCCCCCACGCCCGCCCCCGCAAACAGGATGGCAAGAAGGATTTGGGGAAAAAAGGAGGGCGGGCGGAGTAAAGGAGACAAGATAAAGGAAACAACAACTCGGCACAGCATCCGGGCTATCCGTCCGAGTCCAAAAACCCCCGCCTCCCATGTTACCGGTGTACAAAAGCGAACCCACTCCCTCTTTGGCCAACCCCACTCCGTAGCGCAAACAATCTGTTCTTGTTCTTTGGGGCGGAGGAATGCGAATCCCTCCCTCCCTGGTCGAGAGAGAAAAAAAAGAGAAGAAAAAAAAGAAGGGCAAGTGAGTTGGTTTTTTCTCTTTCCCAGGCCAGGACCTCTCCCGCTTTCCCTTTTTGTGTTTGGCCAACGCACGCAGACAAGGACTGTGACAGAAAAGAACAGTCTTTGAGGTCTGTAACGGACAGAAACAAAGATCGAAAGAATCCACGCGCCAGCCAGAACCGACCTCCATAAGTGCCATAACGCAACCCCCGACCAGCCGACCTCCCTTTCCCGCTACCCCCAGGCTTGAGAAACAAACAATAAAGGTCACCAACCGAAACCACCTGTGGCCGCCGGATATTTGTGAAGAGATATAAGAAAGCAGCGAATATAAGGAATACGGGGAGATAGACATGAGAAGAAAATGATAGGGGTTTTAAAAACGAATATGTGAGGGGTGTGGTTTGTCGAGCTCTCCGCGTAAAAGAACAATCGTGTGTTGTGTGTTGCTTGTAAGGATGATAACGAACCAAACGGGCAGAAAGGTTCCGTAAGTATCGCCAACATATCTCCATATCGCAAGATGCATCTTCTCTATGTGCTCCCATTCATCGCACGCAACCAATGACGGACAAAATGGGTGAAATGGTGACAGGTTCGACATCGCTTGGATCCAGTGAGCCGATGTTTGACGAAGCTGAAGAACAAGGACAGACAAGCGATCCTCTGTTGAGACTAGTTGGGGCGGTGGATCGACACGCCCTCGAGCACTGGCGAGTTGTGGCTCTGCGTTTAAGCGGGAGACTTGCTGGGTGGGGCACCGCTGCCGTTCTGACGAGCGTCACCGCCGCTCACGGATAGGCCTCCCATGCCAGAGGACAGGAACGGGAAAGGATCGTTCTCATTTTGCGACGCATAGAAGCTGGAAGGTCCAGCCGACGCAGGGCCGTTGGTGGCAGACTGAAATGCTGCCTCGGCGGCGCGGCTGTCGAATGGGCCAGCAGAGTGGATGCCAGGGGCTCCAGGACCGCCGAAGTGGGTGTTGATGGCCGGGTACGGGGCGGCACCCCCGCCGATGCCCGAGGGGAGGGCGTAGGTGCTGGGGGGCCCACCGAAGTGCTGACCATAGCCACCGCCGGACTGGAAGCCACCGCCTCCACCAGAGAAGGGACCACCAGGGCCAGGGGTCCCGCCCATCGATGGCTGGTTCATGTTGTAGTTCGAGGGCGCATCGACCATGGGTGAGGGGTATCCAGAATCGCCGACAACAGCCGCGGTGGCACGGCTGGCGCCACAGCGAAGACAACACACGTTCTTGGCGAAGTTGTGGTACCCGCAGATCTCGTTGCCGCACTTCCAGTCGCCGGCACGGAAGGGCACGACGCCGCCACCGCCGCCCATACGGCCACCTCCGTGCATAGGGCCGTGGTGACCGCCGACATGTTGCGGAGGGGGCATCATAGCCGGGGGACCGTAACCGCCATAGCCGCCGTAAGCCATGTCTCCGCCCGCAGGGCCAGAGTTGACCGCGGGATACGAGCACCTGAAACATGCTGTGCGGCGTTGGAAGTTAGAAAACCCGCATGACGGGCAGGTCCAGTCGCCCGGACGGGGACGGTTCTTGCTGGGCGGAAATGGGGTGAGAATTTCCGCCGCACGATCAAGAACGCGGCTAGAAGAAGGCGAGACCTCGATGGCTTTTTCGTTGAGCGCTCTCCCGTTCATGCACAAGCTCTCGGCAGCCTGGTGGAGAAAAAGTAACGTTAGATTCTGCTCTGCTTTCATGCCTTCCTTCGAGGAAATACATAGTATGGAGTCTAGGTGAGCTCCCCGTTGACAATAGCAACATGCGCAAACGTACCTCCTCATGGGACGAGAAAACGGCAAAACCGGTGCCGGTGGGCTTGTGCTGTTCCGGGGTACGCAGCGTCCAAAAGGCGATGGGACGGCCTCCAAACTGAGTGAACCAACTTTCCAGCTCCGACTGCGTCGTGTCGTGGGGGAGCCCAGACATATGAAGGACCTTGCTGCGCTCGGAAAGGAAGGCGCGAACGTCGGCGCGGGCATCGAGCGGTCGGGCGAGCACGTCGGGGTGCTCCTGAAGGGGTTGCGACTTCCTAATCAGGCCACGCAGGACCCGGGCCAGCGTGACGGCCTCCTCCATGGCACGGCGAGGCGACGCCGGCGCCAGAGCCTGCAGATGGAACGGGAGGTTGTGCTTGATAGGAGCGCTCGACTGCACGGCCTCGACCTCGAGGGCAGCGCAGATGTTGGTCAGGGTCGACGTCGCAAAGGTCAGGGCCTCGGGGTGGTGCTGCAGCCACCGCTGATATTCCGTCCTCAGGTCGAACGTCCGGGAGTGTTGCAGGTACGGGGGTAGCACAACTGTCTTATCCCGAGCTTCGCGAGGAAGCTGAACGCGCAGATCCCATGCCTCAAACGTAACGAATACGAAGTCCAGGTTCTGTGAAGTCAGATGTTCGGAGGCAAAGGCGTCGAAGCGGTTGATGGCGTCCCGGAACGTGCCCGCGTTACGGACATGCTCCCATGTCAAGGTCGTCAGGCTGGCTATTGGGAGGCAAAGGTACGGTCAGCAGGAGTCCCGAGAGTTCGGTGGGCGGGTATTTTCGTCTAGCCCGTTTGCGCGAGAGTTGCCGACGAGCCACCAAGGTGGCTGCGGGTCAGGCGCAAACCGGTCGGACGCAGAGAACAAAGCCCCTCCGCGAGGTGGCGCAGAGGCCACATGGGGCGAGTAAACCTACTGCAGAGAGGTGTGATCGGAGTGTTCACGGGCTTGACGAGCACGCTTTCGCGGTGAAGCTATGCGCCAGGGGGGAAAAAAGCTGGGTGTCAGGTTCCGTCGACGCCAAACTGGGGTCCCGGGCGGGAGAGCCTTTCTGTCCTCACCTCCTCCAGGGTCTTCGCGTCAAGCAGGATCCAGCCGAGCTCAATAACCTCGGCCGAGTCTTTGGTGACGTAGACGCCATGCTCGTCACAGGTGGTCGCGACGTGGATGACGACGTACCGATCCACGGCGAAGGGCGCCTGGATGTTCTGCGGGTTCGCCATGTTTGGGGTCGGGGCGGGCTTCGAACTGGGGCGGTTGGGCAAGCTGGCTGACAGACAGAAGCGTAGGGGCTCGGCGAAACGTGCTATATGCGGACAATTGGAGGCGGTCGTCAATATCGACGTCTCCCAGCAGTTGTCGGCGTCGAGGGACGGGGCAGCAAAAATTTTAGGGCTGTGGCTGGCGGCAGGCGTACCAGGGGAAGTCAAAAACCCGGGTTTGTTGCAGAGCTCGGGCTTCGGCGCAGCTGATGTGGTCAACGAACGATTAGGCGGCGCGTTCTGGAAGCAAATGGGGCAGACGGAAGCCGGAGGCCAAAAAATAAAGAGGCAGAGGTGGAAGCTTGCAGGTGGTGGCTTCAGGAAAGCGTGAGCCACAGCGTCGGGATGCGGGCAACGTCAATCGGCGCCTTACCTTCCAAACAGTCCTCCACGGGATGACCTGCCTGTTCGACACAACCCTCGGAATCGGCGGAGCGAGCGGGCGATGGGAGGGCCGGGAGGTGAAGGGGAGGGCGGATAAGAGAAATAGGTGAGGCAAAAGAGTGTTGGGGGAACGAGTTGCGAGGTTGCGTGGAAAAAGCTGGCCGTGGTCGTTGACCTGGCGTGGGACCGTGGACGGGCGGGATTGGCGAGCAGCAGCAGCCGATGGAGCCCACAGTGGAGGAGCGCCCAAGGATTGCGAGCCAGTCCTCGACCACGAGCACAGGGCAGCAAATGACTGCTGTGCTTGGTAGTCTGCACAAGAAAGAGCGCTTGGCCCGTCGTGGGTCAGCGAGCACCAGAGGTACCTCACCTACCAGCAGTCACCGATAATTACGAAACTCCCCCAGCGGCTCGGCAGCCGCCAGCGCCAACCAGGGCATGGCTCCCTTCAGGCGAGCCCGGAGACGAGCCCGAACCGTGCCATTTGCAATCTGCGGAAGGGGAGCCGAGGTTTTCTAGAATAATTGGCCTGGTAGGTACCCGCCGCACTAACAGCTCGAGGGCGGCGCTGGAGCTGTGCTCAAAAAAAAAAAAAGCGCTGCGACAACGACGACGGTGGACAGGGGAAGCTGTCTGGCGCTGGCCTAGCGTCCAGAGGGTAAACGCCGGAGCTACTTTCCTGCGCGGTAACACAGTAACAGCAACAGAAACAACAACAGCAGCAGCAACAAGCTCTGTGCTGTGCTTCCTTCATTTGCAAAGGCACCTACGCGACGCTCTTGGTCTGCCCTACCGCAACCCTGCCTAAATTCCTGATTGACTGTTTCATTCGAACTCTGTCTAGTCCAAGTTCCAATCAAAAAAGGGGGGACCGAGGGACGGCCTGCTCGTCCGGGACACGCGGTGCAAATCTGCACAGAGCTTCAGCCATTTTTTCCTGATGGAGATGGCCCACCTCCCCTAAGCTCTGCGCGCCGGCTGGCTGGGCTTCGTTCGGAGGCTTTGTGCGTGGTTTGTCCGCCCCAACGACCGCGAGTTCAACAGACACGGAATCAAATTGCAAATGGAAAATCAAGGTTCCAAGACAAGACGGTTCCGGGTAGCGACCGTCTGCGTCCCCGAATCGAACAGCCGCCGTCTGCAAATTCCCCGATCCAGCCTAGCCAGCAGGCAGCCCGCCTGATCGCTGGCGCCTCGACAAACCAGGCGTGTGTCCTCGAAGGGGAGGCGGCCAGCAGCAGTAGATCCATGTGCTGTTACGTCAAAATCGGGACACCCATCGGCAGGCCAACAACACGGTTTGGCCCCTTTTCTTGCTTTTTTTTTTTTTTTTCCCTCCCGTCGATTGTCTCAGACCCACGAGTGCTGGCTTCGACACATTAGAGACATCCACAAACTGTTCAGCGGTTTGACCGCCTCTCCGTGAGCTGCTGCAGAACAACGACGCCACACCGGGCCGGGAGCCCAGGTTACAGGCCAGCTTTTTGTTCCTGAATCAAACGGCCCGGCAACGGCAAGGGAACGAACCGTTCGCCTCATCAAACTTGGCCTGTATATGCACACATCCAACGCCGTCCACCACCACCACCACCGCGCGTGGCCATCTCGGATTCCTTGACCGTTCCCGGCGACGACAAGCCGAACCCGCCCCTCTCACCAAGCTCAACGCGCGTGCGCCGCGTGCGTGGCGCGTGCGTCTTGATGCATGGGGCCCATCCACCGCGGCCCGCCGTCCTGGCCCGCAACTGTGGTAAAGTGGCCTGGGGGTTGGTCTGTGTGCCTGCGCAGGGTAAGTCCTCCGTGCCGGGGAATGCAGGCGGACGAGACGCACACGCACATGCTCGCACGGGCACATGTCTGAATAAGGGAGTGGTTCATTTTGTGATACTCAAAAGCACGCGGCCTTGCTGGGCGGAAATAGCCCCAGATTCTCCGATGCGAGGGCGAACAGACACAAGCCCAACACGGACGGACGTCTGCAGGCACTTTTCGAAGGCTTCCATCGGACATTTTCCCCAGACCACTAATCTCGCTAGTTGATTGTAGAAACTGTCGGACAGCGGGGACGTTTTTCGTTGATATACGCAGGTACTAATGGCATCGTGCGGCACGATCCCTCAGCTTACCATGCACAAGTGCGTTCTCGCCACGCTAACCACAACAGCACTTGCACGGCCCACCAAGGACGTGGCCGGGTTCGGTGCCATCGAGTATCCCGTTGTGCCCGCCTAGTTGAAAGCGATCTGACAAAGTCGTTTGGGCTCGAGAGAGCTTGTTCAACCTGTCCATCGACCTTAGAAACGGCTTTCTCGATCAGGCTTGCTGCCATGACAAGATGCTGGTCAGAGAGGTGCACTCAGGGGTGGACTGGGGGATCAACCCATCACTTGTCAGCCTGGTCTTCTGAAACCCACGACACATGGCGGCAGGCAATTTTGCCGGGTCCCCTCAGCAGATGCAGCATGGAGAGACCTTGTCCCAGACTCGTGCCCGGTGCGCACCAGCACGCCAGACCGTATAACCTTGCAGTTATGATAGTGATGTGCATAACCGTGGTAAACAAGGCACAGCATTGACATCCCATGAAGGAGCAGGATTGACCATGGCAAATTTCAGATGTGCTTCGGTCCCGCCTCTCAACGGCCATCCATTGGGAAGCTCTCCGGTAGCGCCTCGCGTTTGGGTTTAGCACCCGCTGTGGCTCTGTCCTTGTTCAGTCCAGGGACGCAACGGTAATTCCCCGCGGCCCGCCCGGACGGTGCACCGTGCGGGGTGACCGCTTGGCCAAGCGGATGGGAACAGGCCAATTTGCAGGGCAGCTCAAATGCCTTTGGCGTCCGGCGGGAAGGGTAGAAAGAATGCTATACGCATAGGAGACGGGCAATGCCATCCCAGTAGTTGGAAGCAGATAGAGATGAACAGTGAACATATTCAATAGGGTGATGGCTTGAGGAACACTCAAAAGGTCGATGATGGAACAATCCGAGTACAGTGCCGGCCAGAGGCGCTCACTCGACTGGAACCATTGTTTTATTGCGGGCTTGCGGAGCCGGTGCTGGGCACATCTTTGTCGGGACCAGACTCAAAAGGCGGCTCCTCCAACTGGTGTAGTGACACAAAAAGGATACAGAAAAGGATACAGAAAAGGATACAGAAAAGGATACAGAAAAGGATACAGAAAAGGATATAGAAAAGGATACAGAAAAGAATCAAGACAATGAGGGTGCCGCCTTTTTTTTTTTTTTTTTTTTATTGCGAACTACCTAGTAGGAGAAACATCCAGACGGATGGGGCCACCCGGTCATCAGACGAACCCAAACCCCCGAATCTCGCGACCGCAGGCGGCCGGCTATCCCGAGAAGCCTCGCGGCAAGGCGGACCTTGGCTTTGGGGGCTGATTTCGAACCAAAAATCCCATATGCGTGGCGACGAAACGGTTATTTTCATCAGGTGCTTCCACGTCAGCCTCAGGTGGCTGGCGCCGCTATTGAACATGCATTGATGGCTGCCGTTGACGTTCCCCAAATAAATCCTGCAGCCCGTGTAAACTGCACAACCGGGCTAGTTAGAACACCTAGAACTTGTGGTTGGTATCCCCTAAGTTATATATTTAGGATAGAGGAGATAGGAAGTGAAATAGGAAATAGGAAGTAGGAAAAGATACTGGTGATCAAAAAGGATATAGGAAATAGCAAAGGATATAGGAAACAGGAAAGGAGACCTACAGCCTACAGGATAAGTTCCGGCGATGGTGGTCTAATTAGCGTTATCGGAACTACATATTCTTATTTGAGCGCCGTGCCCGTTGCTGCCTTCAGTGGAATCAGACTCCTGGCACGTGCGTTGTCACGAAACTTGAGCATCGTCAGCACACCTACGTCATGCATGAGCAATGCCATCTACCACAAACATTCCGCGGCCAAAGTTAACACTCGTGATATTGCCTACCAGCCAGCCACGCCACACGGACTCCCATTTAGCACTCAGTTCGTCTGTTACAAAAAGCCTGCCAGGCACTCCACCTCTGCCACTTCTGCCCGTCCGGGCTGCCCCTCATTGTTGATCTACGCTTTCTCGACCTCCCAAGCAGACTCTGACTATTCACAACAAACAACGCAGACACCGAGTCAATCAGGAATTTATCACGAACGCACGAACGCACGATGGGTGCCATCTCTGCTGTCTTCCTGGTCCTCGTCACCATCCTCTGTGCGTTGGATCTGACTCGCACCACTTCCCGCACTGCAATGCCGAAAGCTAACATGGTCCCTTTTCCAAACCCCTCACGGCAGTCCCGCCTCTGGGTGTTTGGATGGTCGCGGGCTGTGGCGCTGATCTGTTTGTCAACATCTGTCTGACGCTTTTGGGGTGCGTACAAATACCCCTCTGTCTCGGGAACTCCCATTCGGGGCAACAACACCCCTTGCCACCCCTTCGGCCTCTCCCCAGCCAACCAGCGTCAAGGGGGGTTACTTGGGACGGGACGGAGCTGACCCGCTTCCTTTAGGTACATCCCGGGGCATCTTCACGCCTTCTACATCGAGTACGTCTACTACGACCGCCGCGAGCAGGCCAGGGAAGGCCGCTTCGCCTCGGGCCCCGCCCCCGGAATCTACAGCGACAACGTTCAGACCGGCGGTGGTGGCTACGGCACCATTGTGGAGCCGACCCGTTAAGGTCGCTGGAGCATTTTGGGACCGAGCATTATGAGGTGGGCTTTTCCTCGGCCTTCCATGGCCCGCCTGCTGTCGAGACTGCACGACACAGCCATCGCAGGCTTAAAAGGAGGATAAGCTCCTGACGTGGGCCTCTGAAAGTTGGAAAGCTTGGATCGGCAGGGGCGGATGGGCTTCCCCAGAGGGATATGGGACCACAGCTTGTGAGGCCTGGCACAGGCATGCACACTACGTATCATTTCTTGCATGGAAAACACGAGAACATGTTTTTGTTCCTCCCCCGCTCGAGCTTGCAGTGTAGATTTGCGCGGGGCGTGTGGTTATCTGGTCTTGGGAGGACGGTTCGGGGAGACTGCAGCTGTTGCACAGCCGGCTGGAAGCCAAGAGATACGTGGCAAGCACACGAGACTTTCAACATGTCCGCCATAGTTCGAGGCTAGGAACCACATAATAAACGGGCGGCGTGCACGCGGGCGAATCGGGGTCTAGCAGTGAGAGGCTGCCCAGACGGAATCAGCGATGAAGCGTAATAACGGCTCTGTATTTGTTCGCGCTCACCGGCCTGCCTTGCATGCCAACAGGACAACGCCTAGGTGCATCAGGATGTGAGTGAAAAAAAAGGAGCACAGCGGAGGGTGGGCAGTGTCGGTTCCATCCCCTCTCCTGCAAGGGATCGGTACATGTAGGTGAGTGCTGGCGTCTGCAGATTGGGTCGAGAAGCCGTGTGATACCGCGTGGACCGAAACTCGTAGCGGAATGGGATATTGATTGCTGCCCTCGGGTTTCGTCCTCGCAACACTTTCCAGGGCACCCGCCCTCGCTCGGAGGCACGGGAGGGGAAGGGGCGCGCCGGGAAGGGACATCCTTGTCACTGCCATTCCAAGGCACGTACGCACATAGGGTTCCCGCGTCGGTGGGCGAGGTAGGACAGAGCTGCAAACACGGTTTGTACCATCGCCAAGCGGCTGGGACGGGAAGGTGGCGGGTATTTTGTACAGGGTGGAGGGATGGTGCATGTGGGTGATATGGTAATAAGGAGAAGGGTGACGACGATTATGTGAGGGACATGTGCGTCGACCTGCCTACATGGACAGGGACAACACATACAATTTCGCTCTAGAATGCAACGCGGATGCTTCTTACCGCGGAAAAGGCAGGGCCGAGGATTCGCGCAAATCCTGCTTACTGGGCGGCCAACAAGGTCTAGATGCACCTCTTTGAACTTGAGGATCGGCCTGCCTCGGGGTCACAAGGCTGTGGGGCGGACTTGCACACTCGCGCCATTGAACGAAGCAATGGCAGTTGAGCAGCAGCAGCAGCGGCGGCAGCAGCAACAACAACGATAGCAAAAATCACATTGCTTCCAGCGCCCGCTTGGCTCGTGAGAATGGAGTCCGGACGTGCATAACGCAATCGCCAATCGCTCCTCTCTAGCCAGTCCGGCTCCAGGCCGAGGGACTCGGGACCACCAGAATCGACCCTTTCGCAGACAGCCACGACTGCCTGCAGCACGCATAGCCCCGCGCCCGGCCAATGGCGTCGGGGCTGTGGCCAATTCATCCTCGGCGCGCCAATCGTCATCCAGCAGGCAGAGCGCAACCGCGACCACGAGCAAATTCTTTTCGTTGATAGGGGGGCCCGAGAGGAGAAATCGGAGAGAGCGGCGGGGATCCGCGCCAGAGATTGGCTCGTGGGTAAATTCAACAGAAACCAAAACCACATTGGAGAAGCAATGAGCGAACGGAAAGGCGAGAAAGGCCGGGTACCACAGACAGCCCAGGGGGCTTTTTATTTTTCTTCACTTTCAGAGAGCCTCTCCCGACCTCCATCGTCCTTCATCTGATCAAATGCCTGGTTTCGACCTTCTCAGCTCACCCTCCCAACAGCCGAGCAGCTGCGGGCAGCCACAGCACGACGCTTCGTGCTGAAAGTCTGGTTCGGGCTTATCAGCACGGTACGGGGCCACAATATCCACCAAATAAGCTCGCGCAGCATTGACCAGATTGAGTTCCCCACATGGGATTTTGACAACACATCAAGCGGGAGCTCGTACCACCGAGCTTGGTTGCTTCCCCTGGCTCTTCCTCAATCCCTTTCCGTCGTCCACCTCCACCCCCTCATCGTTTCCGTCGTCTTGCAGCCGAGCACTCGAGAGGGGACCCGGGACTGGAGGGCTGGGCTGGCTTGCTGAGACACACGGAGTCAACCATGTCTCTGGCGAATCTGCAGCCACTGCCGCCGCAACAGTGAGCAATCTGAGACAAAGCCGCAGCATCAGGGAGAAGACTGGGAAGGGGACCAGCCAGAGACCCCCAATCCAAAAACCCCGCCGTGCAGCTACGCGTGCCCAGCTCCAGCTCACACACTCGCCGCGCCGCGACGGATTCCCACGCCCGCACATACGCCCAGCGCTGCCGCCCTCCTTCGCTGGCGTGCATGCCAGGTGCTACCACTCGACGGGAGAGAAAATAGCAAAGAAAAAAAAAAAAAAGAAAGAATAATTTTTTTTTTGTCTCCTGCAATTCCCTCCCATCATACGACGACGCAAGGCGCCCCCCCTTTTTCCCACCCCCTTTCCCTCCTGGGGACCGGCAGGCCCTCGGGGATTGGATGCCGCCACCATGCAGAGTATAAATAACAGGACACACGTCCGCGGGCCGCCCGAGCAGAGGGCCGCGCCCGATGCGCGCATGGTCAGCGTCGTCGCTGGCCGTGACTGTGGTCCTTCGTCATCGCCCTCGCCCAGGCTATACAGGCCCTTCACTCCCACCACCACCACCTCCACCTCCTCGCCCCGGACACACCCTGCGACCCCCGGCCATCCTCCGCTCCGCAGCGGCGCTGCTGGCATCGTCTTCCGGACCTCGCCGCCACCCAAGCAGCGGCCGGGCTCCTCACCTTCCTCAACTCGGCCGACAACGACAACGGCACCAGCAACGAAACGGGGTCCTCTGCCACATTCGTTCCCGCTCTTTTTCGGCGCCGCCAGCAACCAGTCGTCTGCATCGATCGCGCCCTCGACCGCCGAGGTCAGGCCCGCCCCGGTCGACGGTGGCACCGCCGCCCTGCGCGAGCTGAACACGAACTTCCCCTCCAACGTCTACCGGCACATCTCGGCCAAGTCATCGGGCGCCCAGAGCACGACGTACTCGCAGCCCGTCATTGTGAGGACGTATAACGGGCCATACGGCGGAGGTAATAACAATCGTAACAACAGCGGCAGCCGACCCGTTACGACCCGGACGCCTCTCCCGGCATCCTCGGACTTTGCCAACGGGGCCAGGACGGCTCAAAACTCTGGGCAGATACTCGCTGGCAAGGATAATACCAGTGACAGCAGCAGAAAAGACGGCAACAACGACGACAGCGGCAGCAAGGAGAATGGCGTGGTGAACGACCTCTGGACGTCGACCAGCCATCCCCCATCCAAGCCCAACATGCCGCGCCACCACCCTCCGGCGCCCAAGAAGCGGGGATTTCCGCTGACGCTTCCCTGGCAGCGCGATCGGTCGTCCGGTGACGACGGCAGCGGCATCCATGGCGGCGGGGCCGCGGCGGAGAGGCCAAAGTACCCTCCTCTCGAGGCCTTCACCATGAAGGGCATCATAAAGGCGGAGCGGTTTACCCAGAGCGAGCTTGACGTCTCACTCGACCAGATAGCAGAGCTGTATGCCCGGAGCAGATACAGCCTGAGCAACCAGTATGAGGTGCATGTGACGCCACACGGCTCCGGTGTCGACTTTGCCGAGCCCGGCGTAACCGCTGCGGTCGGAGTCGGTCGCAGGAAAGCGGGGAGCGCGGCCAGCAGCGTCGGAGGGTCGCACTACCCCAGTAGCCACCGCAGCGGCAGTGTGCGAAGGTACCACGGCCACCAGTTGATCGGCCCCACGCTGCAGGCGACGTGGTCTGAGGACGAGGCGGACGAGTCGCCGGTGGCGGCCGCGTCGGTGTCTACCTCGGGCGTGGCGGCCAGGTCGCACCGCAAGCGGAGGAGCGGTGGCGGCGGTGGCGGCGGTGGCCAGAGGAGGAAGAGCGCAGCGTACGGCACGCTTGAGACAATTATGTCCAGCAGCCGCTCGTCGTCTGAGGACAAGGAGAAGAAAAAGTCGGCTTCAGAGCTGACTGAAGAGGTTCGCGGGCGCGCCGAGCGTGCCGCGGGCCGCAAGAACGGCAAGTATGGTGAAGGCGGAGGCACAGCCAATGGACAACAGGCAGATCCACCTCAGACGACGGCTCGTGGCATCGATGGACGCCAGGTGAGCAGGCGGGACGATGAGAGCATGAGAGACCAGCAGGCAGGCGGTGGTGGCGGGTCGCCTAGTAAAAGAAAGGGTTCGGCTTCGTTTGCGCACGCCGTAATCGACAGCTCCAGATCGCGGCACGACTCGACGTCGCCCAGGGGCTCAGCCTCGGCGCTGGTTAGCGAGCCTGCGCTACCGCAGACCTCGACTGGCGAGGTGGAGAGCCGGACTACTGTGGCTCTGGGCACCGATGACGCGAGGGAGCGTGCCCACCACGCGAAGCACACTGGCGGCGGCGGCGGCGGCGGCAGCCAACAGCCGCAGCTAGCGCAGCCCCAGGACGGACTTGATGCAGCGACCAGCCGTGCCGTGGCGACTACAGCCTTGCCGGCACCGCAGTTGGCTCGCAGAAACAGCCTCCTAAAGCAGGAGCCCGTCACGGCGGTCGTTGCGACAGCGGCGACGGCCCAGGACCCGCGGGCGGGCGGTGGCGGCCTGCTCGCGGGCCTGAACGGCTGGATCCCGTGGCGCGGATCCGCCGCGTCCCAATCCCAGCAGCAGCCCAGCGCGGCTACGGATGGGCTGCGGGACCTGCTCAAGAGCGTGGACAAGAAGACTGCCAAGGGCAAGGGGGTGGAGCGGCTAGGCTGAGTGGCTGCACTTCGCCCCCTGGATGGTTCATCCCGCTTGCCCTTTGATTTTTAGCATTTGGTTTGATGCGTTTGGCCCTTCTGTTGGGTTGCTGCTATAATTCCCCAGTATATTCCCTCCCCGGGCTTCATCGCTGGGATGTATAAGCAGATCGTGTGAGGTCTTGTTTTCTGATATTCTTGGTTGGCTTTCAGTTTGCCTTGCTATTTTTTTTTTCTTCGTCACGAACTAACGACTCTACGACCGCATATGTGGGACTTTTGGAGCATTTACAAATGATTCAGGGGAATTGACACCCGCCACTAGTTTGGGTTGGCAGGACAGGTCGAGTGCTATTCTCTGCGCGGGATGTTTTGCGACGGGCAAGCTGTGAGTTTTATGGTGGTCAGACCGCTCGAACGCGTCTCTGGGCTTTTCGGAAACAAAAAGGACTTGTACATGTACAAAAAGAAAAGGTGGGTGCGATAAAATGGACAGCCACGAGCAAACAACGTTGTTGATGAAAATCACCCTTGGCGCCTTGCTTTGTGTTTCTTATGCTACTAACCCGTTCACCCGACATTTTGGAATGAGAACTAGGAACGGCCACCAGTTCTCGGGCTCTGCGCGCGGGTATAGACAAACTGCCTCGTAACATCGTTATTATAAGTCCTTTTCTTTACCCCCCTGTTTTCTTTTTCTCTATTTCCATACGGCAGGTGATTACTCCGCGACGCATGCGCACTGTTAACGCACAACTCAAATGCGCCCATTTACTCAGTCCGCTGCCTCTTGTTCTCCGGGTCGTCGTCGCCAGCCTGCCCATTGGCGCCTTGGCCATTGCTGGCACCTGCGCCAGGGGCCGCGCCGCTATCATCACCCTCGGCCTCGTCCCGGCCCCTGACGCGGCCGGCGCCCTCGCCCAGCTCGCCGCTGACGCCGGCGCCGCCGATCCAGTTGCCGTCGGCGTCAAAGTACTCGTTCACGTTCTCAGCCGTGATCCAGCCGGAGCTTCCCGGCAGGGGCGGAGGCAGGCCGCCGTCGGTTGCGCCGCGGAAGACGCCGGCGGCCGGGTCGAAGCCGTCTGCGGACTCGAAGACGACGCGGTCGTCGATCTCGTAGCCGTACGCGCCGCCGCCGTCCTCGCCGTCGTCGTCATCGTCGGCAGGGTCTGGGTGCAGCTCGGCGCAGGCGGAGATGGCGGCGAAGAGGACTGCGGCTTCGGACTTGGGGGCGTTTCTTGATGCTGTTGCCGGGGCGATGG